>OW203766.1:38190016-38241429 GCA_934045905.1 Leuctra nigra
CTCTCTACGCATACAGTCGCACGCTGCGTGAACACGCGTCACTCACGAGTCTCGCCATCGTCACGCCTCTCTCTCTCTCTCTCTCTCTCTCTCTCTCTCTCTCTCTCTCTCTCTCTCTCTCTCTCTCTCTCTCTCTCTCTCTTCTCTCCCACACACAGATGGCGCTGGTGTCCATGATCTCGCGCTCTCTCTACGCATACAGTCGCACGCTGCGTGAACACGCGTCACTCACGAGTCTCGCCATCGTCACGCCTCTCTCCCTCTCTCTCTCTCTCTCTCTCTCTCTCTCTCTTCTCTCCCACACACAGATGGCGCTGGTGTCCATGATCTCGCGCTCTCTCTACGCATACAGTCGCACGCTGCGTGAACACGCGTCACTCACGAGTCTCGCCATCGTCACGCCTCTCTCCCTCTCTCTCTCTCTCTCTCTCTCTCTCTCTCTCTCTCTCTCTCTCTCTCTTCTCTCCCACACACAGATGGCGCTGGTGTCCATGATCTCGCGCTCTCTCTACGCATACAGTCGCACGCTGCGTGAACACGCGTCACTCACGAGTCTCGCCATCGTCACGCCGCTCTTCCTCGCTGGTATCCCATACGTCACGCAGGTGTGTCCAATGTTAGATTCAATGTAAAATAGTAGGGGAAAAAATGTAAAAATAAAAAATCTATTTAACAGAAAAATCTACAAATGGTGGCAGATGTAGGATTTTACTTAAAAATGTAAAATTATTATATTTTACTTTATTAAGAAATGTACAAATGGTTATACGAAGTTCTATACATCAGAGATAGAAGGGCGGAAGTCTGTTTTCCCGATTTTACGTTGCATACTTTAGGACTGATGTTATCATGCTCTATCAATTGCCATTTGACTGATGTCCAAACTACAGTTATATTGAAGTATTTTCTTACACAATGACTCGTGTCACCATTACAAATATGATTGGATGAAGACAGAATTACTGGTTTGTGAGCTCACCTCAAGAATCATTGGAATTGACTTCCGGCGCCATCATCAAGTTCCTTAAAACCCAAGGAGATACACCTCAAACCATCTGGTAATATATTTCTATGGGAAACGATGAAACAGTTTCCGTAAACCTCTAAAATCTCTTCCAGTGGCCAGATTCACAAAAAGTATTATTCCTTAATGCGTACTATCTTTTGTATGCATTTAACATAGTGTTTTAGTATTAAATCAAAAGATATTAGCAGATAATATCTTTTGTGAATCCAGCCCCAGGTGTTTTTCCCTGGAGGCCAATTCTTGAGTTTTCAATTTTGAAACCATGTGTGTTTTCATTGTTTAAAACGTAAAAGAGTTGAAGGCTAAGCAATAGTTGTCAACTGTTTCAAGTTTTATACAATGAGGTTTCAAAACATGAAAACTCAAGAATTGGGCTTTAAGGAAGTTGATGACAGAGTGGTACTTAATTTTCATCGAGGTTGACTTGGCGATATCTGAAGAAACAATGACACAACCATGTTAAGACTTAGTTCACACGTCTTTAGTTCCGGACATGCTTCCAGGGCGGCGTGGTCCTCGCCGAGGTGCTGACCAGCGGCCGCTTCCTGCAGTGTCTCTTCGGCATCCTCGAGCTGCTGGCGTTCGTCTTCTGTTACGGCATGAAGCGCCTGCGCGACGACCTCGAGTTCATGCTCGACTACAACCCTCACGTCTTCTACCGCGTGGCGTGGTTCGTCCTGCCGGTGGTGTTGACGGTGAGCGAATATTCTGGCAAAAACTTCGTATATGGGAGACAAAAATTACTTTAATAAAATTCCAGTTTTAACATTTTTAAAGTGAAAAAAATGGTTGATCCAACTAGATTATGTTCACTATAGTGCCTAGGCTCTAAACTTCTGTGGGGCGAAATAAAACTAATAAACCATTCCAAGCTATGAAATTATTTTCATTGAACTGTTCTGAAGACTCGTAAGTTAAAAGCCTTATTTTATTATCAATTACATTGGTAAAAGATATGGATAATAATCGTTTAAGAAACTCTTCAAGGCCACGCTCACTACTCAGCCGTCTTATGTATGTGGTAAAAGTGTCCAAACAGTCTTAAGAGTGTTCCTCTGCAGGTGAACTTGTTCTACTACATCCGTGACGTCACGATGGAGGCGCCGAGTGTCTGGTACACGGTGGGCAACGTGTTGATCTGGACAGCCTCCGTCCTGCCGATCCCGCTGTTCGCAGTCATCGCTCTGGTGCGCTTCTCCCGCGAAGGAGTGAGTACTTACAACCACTTGCTGCCGTGCAGGCCCAAGAGAACGAAGATACTTATTTAAATTCGAATTACCGCTGAGTTGGTACGTACAAGTGTACAAATGTTCAGCATGATCGAAGAAACGGTGCGATCTATATACCTTCAGTAACAGAAAAACAAACAAATGGACCAAAAACGGAGGTCCTTGCCAAAAGAGCAAAAAAGGAGACGCTCATAATTTTCTTTGTCATCCAGTTGAGATCAAGAGTTTCCTTCAAACTTGTTCAGCTCTCGTACCGTGAAAACAAGAACGTAAGCTAGAATTATGAAGATAGTTTAGTTGGGGTCAATTCTTGAGATTCACGTTTTGAAACCATATAATCTGTTTCAAGTTATACACAATGAAAACATGCATGATTTCAAAACGAGAAAACTGAAGAATTGGCCTCCAGATACTTTTAGGAGTTCCCGGGAGCTCGAGTGTTGACGATTCTTCCTCTTCAGCACTTCTGGGGCGCTTTCCGTCTGCGCGCGCACGAGAGCAATCTGGAGCGAGAGCAAGTGGACTCGCTGGGCGGCAGCGGTGACATGTTCGTCTTCAGAGGAAGGGCCAGTGTGCAGCGCAAAGAGAGGTACTTGCGGTCACCATGGAGGACCGACGTGGGATTCATTCCATTGGTTCACTGCCAAATAACTGATAGTTAGCTAATCTAAAGTTGGTCCTATCCGGCCTAGTAAGAGTAACAGTTCTTTAGGACTATATTGCTATGGCAACAACTAATGACGTCCCATGAATGATTGGCAGAGAATTGAAAGATCGACCTTAGTGGAGTAATATGGTTTTGATATTAGAATGAAGGTTTGAACATATTTTATATTATCGTGGCTACCAAATTAAGCAAATATTTCAAACATTGAAAACAGTTCAAGCTGACTGGACTAAATAATGCCACAAACACTTTGAGGTCATACCAAAGGTCATAATGTAGTCCAATGTGCGGCCAATGTTTCTCATGTCCTGTTACCTAACTGATTCCGTCTCTCTTCTCACAGCAGCTTGTCGTCGCCGACTGGCAGCTCTCGCTCCTCCATGGTGCTTCCGGCCGCCAGGAGGACGACGAGGGCGACGTCCATGAGCGTCATGGCGATGCCGAGGAAGGAGAGCGAGGAGTCTGTGGAGGGCGTTGTGCCTCCCGAGGTCACCCGCGGCGCTGTCCCGACAGACAGGAGTCATCACGACAGTCCGGCGAGGGGGAGGGCGATGACGACCACGAGGAAGGAGAGCGAGGAGACTGTGGACGGCGTTGTGCCTCCCAAGGTCACCCGCGGCGCTGTCCCGACAGACAGGAGTCATCACGACAGTCCGGCGAGGGGGAGGGCGATGACGACCACGAGGAAGGAGAGCGAGGAGTCTGTGGAGGGCGTTGTGCCTCCCGAGGTCACCCGCGGCGCTGTTCCGACAGACAGGAGTCAGCACGACAGCCCGGCGAGGGGGAGGGCGATGACGACCACGAGGAAGGAGAGTGAGGAGTCTGTGGAGGGCGTTGTGCCTCCCAAGGTCACCCGCAGCGCTGTCCCGACAGACAGGAGTTATCACGACAGCCCGGCGAGGATGAGAAGGAGGGCGAAGAATCTTTGAACATATCAGTTCACTTAGATATGTTTTAGTGGTGTAAAAATGTCGATGTATTTGACTACAAATCATATTAATTTATTGAGTATGAATAAAATTAAACTTAATCTTGATTTGTAGTGACAATAAAGTAATGCTTGTAAGATAATTGAGCGAGCGATTACTTTGGCTCATTTGGCACGGACCTCTGTTTTTGGTGTGTGTATTTTTCTGTTACTGAGACTATACAGGTCACAGTTTTTCTTCGATCGAGCTGAAATTTTGCACACATGTACGAACCATCTCTGGGCGTTTGCAGACCCTAATTGTTTCGAAATCCCTTAAATGGTTCAAATAAAAAAAAAATCCCGATTGGTTGGTCCGATCAATTTGAAATTTTGCTTGTCATTGCGACCTATAGTGTAACAAATCCTACAAAGTTTCAGCCAAATCCTCCAATTGGCTTAAGTTTAAATAATATCTTCTGATTGGTCGACAATCAAAATGTTCCGATTTAGTTCAAATTTTGCATGGTGATCAAGACCAACATTATCCAAACTTTTACACATTTAATTAAAGCCCAACCAATGAAGTATTTATTGTCATTTTAAGAGTTTAGTATGGCTGTTATTCAGCCAGAGTATTTATATGTGCAGTGGCGCAATTCTGCATGGCGAACATTTTCAACAAACTCGAGAATAGTCGAGCCTGAAATATATTTTACTAAGACAGGGCTACAGAATTTTTTTAAAACAAGGGACGTTGGTCTGTTGAATGACCGGTCCAGGGTAGGTACCTATTCTAAATCTTTTCTGATCTCATTTCGACCGAATTCGTATCGGCGTAATGCTATCTTATTGGCAGTGAAATCAATTCGGTCGAAACGAAATGAAAACAAGAGACAAAAGGTCTGTTCGTTTTGCTTACTGCAGTTGCAGTAGCAGCAGCTTACAGTAGGCCCTGGTAACTCTTGCAGTAGCTTACTGAACCAACACAAAACGAACGCATTTGCAGCAGGATGGCAGGCTGGCCTTTTTCTATTGGTTGAGAGTTTGTGAATTTGGCGGGAAGAATGTAAAAATAAGTGAGGTTATGTTCTGCGTTTATAGAATTCTTGTCTAATCCCAATGCTTATAACTCACCTAAACTCTGAAACAAATATTATTTCCCTCCTCCTTGGGCGTTTTTTCACTATCCCTCCATAAGAAACACATTTTACATTTCAATACGTCCGCCATTTTGCCGTCTACTGCAAAGTTACTGCAGCTACAGTACCTCCCTCCTCAGCTGTAAGAACAGTCACTGTGCAGCTACTGTCAGTGTCAAATCGAACACAATCGCAGTGACGGAACAGCAAGTTTGATGCAAAACGAACGGATTTGCAGTGAGCAGTAAAGTGCACAGAAAAAAATATTTTGTTTAATTCAACTAAAACCTTATGTTTACGTGATTTAGTGTCTATATTTAGTTAGATTAACTAAACTTTACTTAATCCAACAAAATCATTTATTGGTTTAACTAAATAAATATAGTAAAATCAATCAAAAAATATGTTTACTGATTGTATTCTTAAATTAGCGAATCTTTTTGGTTAGTTTTAGAATATCAAAAGTTGATGTTGGAATTCACTAAACAGAGAAGCTTGATATAAGTATATTTCGGGGAAAAGGATGACAACCCGGTTATTTGTTTTATGATGAAGTCTGTGATTGGTCAGTTTCGTCACGTGATTTCTTCCTTGCGATGACGTACTGCCACCGGCAGTTTAGCCGGCACGGCAGCCATTTTGCACGCTTCTCTCTCTCCAAGCAAGCAAAGCGATTCGTTTCATTATTGTGATTAAAATGCACTTTTAATATTAATATCGTCATGCTATGCGGATATCTTATCTTGAAGAGTTTGAACCTTACAACATTGAAGAAAGACAACCATCAAGACATATTGAACGAGCAAGTTGTAAGAAAGAATGTCAAGAGGTAAGAATACTCAACACTACCTTGCCAAGACTCATTCATGGTATGTAATGGTTTGAGGTTAATGTGTCTGTGTCTAATAAGTAGTTTCCCGTTTGTATGGACGCACCTACTTAGTTGTAAGAATTAGACACAAAAACAATGACCTAACGTTAGAATCCACCACATAAAATAGGTACCTAGGTAGTAAATACCGCATGGAATGGTCCTGCTGCGGTGTCGACAAATCAGTCAATTTTTTGCTTTTCACTCTGCAACAGTTTCTAGTAGGTACCTAGGCTAGTAGAAAGTAGGTAGGTACCTACCTAAACATAAGTGCATTTAATTCCGAAGTTATATTTGCCTAGGTATTTACCTCTAGAACTTAATCAGAAATACATGTTCATCAATAATCACGTGCGATGGTAGGTAGTTTAGGTAAGGTAGTCTAATCATTTGTCTTTAATCAAAATCCGAAGAACAATCTTGCACCTTACCTACTGCACATTAAATGTAATGAATGAGGTAACCTAGGTACTTCCCTATTCATTACCTACTTTTTTTCTGGATAACAGGATGCGAATCACCCCAAAGACGGAGGGAAATCAGTACGCTGCATCGCTGTCATGAAACCAGGGAGCGCAATCGGTAAAGCTTCCGGGCTGATCTCAAGAAGAGCACATAATGAAGCGGACATACTTCCCTCTACTTCGTAAGTACCTAAACTAAGTAGGTGTAGGTACACTTAACAAAGCAAAAAAGGATCGCTCAATAAATCTGATTTGTTGAAAAATCTAAGGTCACATCATTAGAAGCCAATCGGTTTGATCTCCTTGTCTCACTCTAGTATGTGACCTCTCATTTTAATAACAAGCATACATAGCGTGTTATTGAACATGCATTAGATTACAGTCATTAGATTGTAATGTAGGTAGTCAGTATCACAGACGAAATATTGAAATAAGAGAAAATTATCTTGACTCTTAAGACCATGCAAAATTTTAAATTGATTGGACCAAGTCAGCTGATTTTAACAATGCACATACATGAGCACCTAAATTGCATAGGTACAATGCACCTCTCAGCTAAAAAATTGCAAAATTTCACCATAGATGAAGTTGTGTGACCTGTAGTACCTATCCAACAATGCAAAACAAATAATAAGAAATCGATAAAGAACAGAGGTCCGAGCAAAGTGTCAAAAGTCCCCCCCACCCCCCACCCCCAATGAAAGTGTTAAAGATAAAGTCGTGTTAATTTTGTAATGTTGTTTTAAAGATGATGCTGTGTTCGAGAACATCAGAGCCTGGTGTGATGTGGCGACAAGCAGTTCCCTGGTCGCTGTACAGCGATACCTAGTATAATGACGGTCGGTGACTTTCATCGGAGGATTTTCCATCTTGGGGGCTTCAAGTGGATATGTATTGGTACGTTAATTTCCAAGTTTGTTTTTACAACTTTTAAAGTTTGAAAAGTCCATTCATTCCACTCAATAACTAGGTAAGTAAGTCCCATCCACGGACTTTCCAAAATTCTACTTTGCATTTGATGAAGCTCTCATTTTGGTTCTAAGTAAAATTTTAACAAGTTTGAAATGAGATGAACATGTTGTATGGAAACATTTTGTGTGGATTCTACTTTCATTTTCTCATGGAAAAACAAAATTAATTTAAATTATACATTCTATTGATACCTACAGTTTACAAAATTATACTACTTGAATTCTCTGAGAATATTATGTCAGCTTCTATGTTATTGTTTTGAAAAGTCTGAGCGGACTTGTTGTGTGGAACGGATTTGCTTTGCAAGCATTGTTTGTTATTGAACATGACAAACAATCTTCCAAATTTGTTCAACAATAATTTTTATCATTATAAAAATTTTGATCATTTGATTATTTTCATAATTTTTTTTATTGAGTGGAACGGTCTTTTCAAAACTCAGAAGCTGACATCTTCTCAGGGAATTCATTGTAAATTGAAAACTGTATCTAGAGAATATGTACACTCAACAAATGATTAAAACGGTATTGAAAGAAATGGATTGTCTGACAATCAAAAAAGTGATAGCATTATTCGCAATGCAGTCTATGCTAACTCTTCATCTAACTCTATAGTAGTTGAGCTCTGATTTCATTAATAATAACAAGGATTTATTGTCACGGAACCTGACCAGCAGCCAATCAGTTTCGTTCAAATGATCTCGTTTAATGATTTCGATTGTTTCGTTCATGATTTGTTGGGTGTACAATTTAAAATTAATTTTGTTTTTCCATGAGGAAATGATAGTTGAATCTACACAAAATGCTTCAATTATTGGACCATTTTTCTCATTTTAATGTTGTTAAATTTTGCTTAAAATCAAATGAGCTCCATCAATATTGACCTGGCTCTAAAGTAGACTATTGACAACTTTAATGTTATAAATGTACATAAATATTCAACATTTTAGGGATTGAGGAGCCCCAATAATATGTATGTTGTTTATATCTACTTCCATTTTTGGTAGAGATAAAGATGTACATTGTTTTAATTGTTAAAATATATTGTACTCTTTGCCAGTCCGTAAACATTTTGTTGCTGAAAATAACAGTTCCAATTAGAGAGCTTAGGCCCGGTTGTACCAAGTCCCGATAAAATTAGCGGTAGGATTTATCGCCTGAAACCATGGCAACAGCCAATGAAACACAGCCATCTAGACTGCTAAAGTTCACTTTAAGGTAGGTTTACAGCTTGACGCTCGGCGCTCAACGCTAGCGCTGAAAGATGAACATGGTTTATAAATCTTTGACATTGAACGCCAGCGCTCAGCGTTGGCCAATCAGGAGGCTCAACGGCGAGCGCTGAGCGCCACACGTCGAACGAACGCCGAGCTGTAAACGTACCTTTAGTCTAAAGTGAACTTTATCTTACTTATCGGGTCATCGTACAACTGGGCCTAAAGGTACGTTTACAGCTCGACGTTCGCTCAACGTTTGGCGCTCAGCGCTCGCCGTTGAGCCTCCTGGTTGGCCAATGCCGAGCGCTGGCGTTGAAGGTCAAAGATAAACTATGTTCATCTTTCAGCGCTAGCGCTAAGCGTCGAGCGTCGAACGTCAAGCTGTAAACGTACCTTTAGAGAGTTAGATTATCTTCAAAGGGCCAAGAGTTTTCACATTAATTCGTATTCAATTCAAAGGCTCACTTATCAACGCGTTACACCGAGCGTTTTCCTGGTTTAATTAAATTTAGTTTGGTCAAATGACCAAGAATATTTGTCCGGTCAATTGACCTTGAACTATCCCTAACTATTTTTATTGTTTTCAGACTTCCGGAGAGATTTTGACTTCCGAGTGGCGAACGTGTGTGTAGATGGAGAAACTAAACCCTTTACAAGCAGACTCGTCAACCATTTGTCATCTTCATTGGCCCCGACATCTCTGCAGTCGAGACGTCTTCATCGACCCGATCCAGTGCAAGGTGTATTCTTCACCCGAGTCGTTGACGTGTGCATTGAACATTAGCTATGAACACTCGTTCCACCGTAACCGATTCTGTTCGTAACGCACGGTCATTGCGTATGATCATTGATTGGGGTTTGATGACCACGTGCGAGTTTGTACAAAGTGCGAAGACTTATGTTCTCTTTGAATCAATGCATTATTCTATTTTGTTTCTACTTGTGTGTTCAATGTTTGTAAGTGTAAATAAAAATGTTTTACCTACTACATTCTCAATGTTTGTAATTTCTTGTTTTCACCAAATCATTTTGTCCCAATAAACAAAATATTTAGTTAAATTAAATTAATAATTCATTTATATTAACTAAAGCATATTGTTAAAACAAGAAAATAATTTTGAATCTTAACCTAATATGTATGTAAAACTAACCAAAATATATACTTAAATCTAGTTTATAGAGTTGATATCTTAGATTCAACTAAATAATTCTACTTAATTCTACTAAAAGCATAGAGCTGATTCCGTAAACCAAGATGGCCGTACTAAAAGTTATTCTTAAATCTACTAAATAATATAGTGAAAACAACTAAATATTTTAAGCATAAAATATGTTTAACTTAACTAAGCTTGTCGTTGACTGTATAGTAAACATAGAATATAGTTAATTCTAATCATATTTTAGTAGATCTAAACAAATATTTTTTTGTGTGTGCAGTAAGCAAAACGAACAGACCTAAAGAATATGTATCTAGAGTGGTGGAAGCGTGAAAATCACTGAATAGAGCATATCAAGTACATGATGAAGAATCGGCCACTGCCCCGCGTCTTCTTTGACATCAATGTAGTGAAGAACAGTTTTATGATCGAGTCAAGTCTGTTACGTCGAACAAGAATATCGCTCTCACTCGAGGCAAGTGTTGACACAGGAAGACGGTGAGTGAGTCAACATAGCTGGCGGATCATTGCAAGCAGTTGACAATTACTAGGAGAATATCACTTTATACGCGATATTCCAGCGAAGATAAAGTCTAAAGTAGGCCTAAGAACAACGAATATTGTATAGATCTTGGGTCTGAGGGAGATATCTATCAAATATGCTGGGAATGCATGGTTTTAGTTTTGGACGGATACGCTTTATTAAGTCGATGAATTCCTCTGATTTTTTGCATTGTTAAAAAATGTTGTTCTTGAATCTTGATGGCCATGCAAAATTTCAATGTGATGGGAACAATTTAAATATTCAGCCAATGTGAGGATATTAAAACTTCAATGTTGAATAAAGTATTGGCCAAGAACATACTTTACAGGGTCATTCTGGTACAAGTTTTATCTTTTGGTCGTAACTTTGATCCTGGTCGCAACTTTAATCACAACTTGCGACCGAAAATAAAACGGTCGTATCCTCATTCTTCAACAAGGTAATATCTCGGGATTATCTTCAAGGTCTAATATTGTAACACAGAATGAAACAATTGATGTTTTCGAAACTTTGACAGTAGTAAGCCGTGAAATATTCCAATGAACTTCAAAAAGTATGAATTTTTCTTCACGAATTCTTTGGATTTATTCGAAAATTGGCGGTAAAATTCGAAATTACTGTAAAGAATGTTATTTGTTCTTTAATAAAAGTGATTTTGCAAGAGTACATTAGAATACAATTGACAGAACAACAAAATGGTGATAGCTAACATAAAAAGAGAAACTTTAATAGGTATCTAGTTTCAAATGCTTGGTTACATTTTAACAGTTGTTTAAGACTTGATTAGCATGACACCAGCACAATGACAATCCTAGAACCAATCCTGCCTTCTGTTAAACCAAAAGCATAGCATTGAAAATAATCCTAAGCAGTAGGCAAATAATACACGTCAAGCAAAGAAATAAAATGTTTTATTTGTTAGGTATGTACTTCATTGAGACACTTAATATAAATAATAAGTTCCTAGGTTACATGGCAATTTTCCAAGGTATTTGATAGTGTTTTGAGCAACTCAGACAATGAAGATAGTGAAACACTGCTGAATATTGCATTCAGATTTGAGAGACCAAAGTTGACATCGGTGCACACAACATCGCTTTTACACGATGTTGTAGAATCATTTTCTTGACACATTAACTCCAACTCTCCATGAACACTAACCGAAATAGAGAACTCATGCTGGACACTAACATTTACATGGATTTAAAAGTCATCATAGTTTACACTTTTAAGAGAAGAGAGACTCAATGCAAACAAACAAGGTTTCTATCCAGTCAAAAAGCTAGGTACCTATCTTGGTGTGCGAGGACAGAAATCACATCTTTTTCACAAGAGAAAAACCGAGAGTAAGAAGGAACATAATATGTTATATGACACATAAGAAATCATAGTTTACGTAGGTAATCAATAATCATGAATGGTCCAAAAGAAGAGTGGGATGTGGGTTCCAACCAACAGTGTTAATCTAGAAAGAACTAATATTAATTTATTGTTGAAATTAAATTGAATTTGTATAGGTAGGCAGGTATTGGTAGGTACCTACCTACCTATAAGAATTTTTGAAATGTATACTACCTGAGTTTTTTTTTTATTAGGTAGGTAGGTACTTTAACAGCTAGGTAAATTTAAAAAAATATTTGCTCAGAGTCTTGTTTCATTCACAAATGAGTTGACTATGAGAAACAGTTTGTTCGGCTACCAGAGCGACACCCCTAACAGGATCTCTTGAAACACTGTCTTGGTCCTTGCGATGATTGGCCCAGACTGTGTTGAAGTCGAGGCACATGCTGTGAAGGATGCACACAGCCGTAAAGACCAGCCATTAGGAGAGAAGATGACCAGCAGCCCCGGTGTGGTCCACAGATCTGAACCTCGACTAGATGCAGCGCGCGACATTGTTGCGGAAGGACTTGTTGAAGCGGTCTTCTGCCTCGCTGTGGAGATGCTCGAATGGTGTCATCAGCCACGATTTCAAAGCCGCTGTCAGCTGTATTGACAGATACATATCACATGATTAGTGATGCAAAACTAGACCAATAGGACCAATGTGTTTGTATGAAAGTATGTGTAAAATGTACAGTTCAACAAAATTATTGCATTAGATTAAAACAGTTTCTTTCAATAAGAGTTTTTAAATACCTACTTAACAAAGCCTAGATCTAAGAGGACTAGATATTTTAGAAGTCAGTTTCATGAACTTTGCATCTTGTAAATTAGCTAGGTAGGTAGTTAGCACAGTTTGGTCACAATAGCTGAAAGTCAATGTACAGCCGGGTCTAAGTACAAACAACCCATGTGAAACATATGTTACTTACCGCCACCGATGAGCCATTCGTCAAAGACCGAACGAAGATTCGAACGAAGACCGATGCTGAAAACTTCCGCAGGCTGCTTTCAGTAAATCTTGATTACATCCGGGATAGTTTGCTGCTAGGTACATCGATGACTTTCAACGTCGAGTTGCAAGTTAACTTCACATTGATGGTGTTTTTGAACTTTCGGTTCATGTCACGGTGATGAAGGTAGCCTACGGCTAATGTATGACGGTGATGATTCGACACATTGCAGGCTACGATAACATTTCAATCGTCACTCACTAGCCACTGAAAACCACCAGTCGCGAAATACATGCCAATAAGAGCTGATTTCTTGTGCTAGTGCATTAAAACTTGCGAGTTTGGAGGTTAAAATGTACAAGTCTTGGCCCGGCTTGGCCAGTACTGTGCACCGGCGAAACTTTGTTCACTCAAATACCTATGTAGGTAGGTACCTACTAGCTGTCATACGCGGAAGTCCTTTAATCTCTTCATCGTCTGGGTCACACACAACACAGAAGGCAATGTTCTGGAAAGGTGGCATTGGTATTCAGTAATCTATTAGGTTAAAACGAAACAATAACAACACGAAAACAACACAGACGGACGGAAGGTTAGGTTAGGTCGTAGCTATCGATTTTCTAGTTCGACCCAAGTTTGCGCGGTATATTTAAACATTCGCGGGGAACAATATTATTCTTATTTCGTTGAGTTAAAAACACTTTCTCGCCACACAAGTTGATAAAAGAGGTAAAATGACTGTCCGTGTTTCGCTTCACTTCAAAATGACGCCATTTTTTTCGGTCTTATCTTAGATATGACCACCCGGAAATGGTAATAAAGTTAATCCAAAAATCGGCCATCTTGTTTGGTCGCAAGTGCTTCCAGAATTGGTTTGCGACCGGTCATAACTATTTAATCCGAAAAATTAAGTTAAAACCTTTCGAGAATGACCCTGTTAGTGTTCAGAATCGAGAGGTATTATTATAAAACACTCCGAAGTAAAATTACCCATTTTATAAAAAGTCAAAAGATTGTCAACATTGATAGATACATATTTTAGATTTGAAGTTTATTATTATTTTCAACACAGACAATTTGTAAGCTCGATCCTTATATTCAGGAAAATAAACTACATTGAATACTTCTTTTCATTTTGCATTGCATTTTCAGATCTATTTCAAGACGTCTCAGAAGCTCTCTACAATTAATTCAAAAGATGAGATAAAAAGAGAAAATATTCCACGCCCTTCGCGGATTGTGACGTCATGAAAAATAGACACTATCAGAATCCGATTGTTCCGAGATTATGTAGATTGTTTCGTGACGTCACGACAGCCAGAGATCTGTCACGTGATCACGAAGCATCGAGACGGCGGACCGCAAATGACAAAACAAATTCACAGAGCAGACGACGTAAAGATATCGATAGAAGACGTGAAATATGATTCGACTTGCAAACTGACAAACAAACTTTGAGATAACTGTGGAAGTTTCAATGTAATTCCAATCACATTGAATACAAAATAAAGTAGATTCTTTTATTTACAAAATGGCGGCCAATGCTGTGATTTATTCCGTTCTACTTTCGTCTGAACTATATAACTGATCGTTCGAGAATAACTTTGTAATGCCAAATAACCAGTGGACAAAAGAGAGCTTGACCAGCATCTTTGTTCAGTTCGATATTTGTAATTGTTTTATCAAGAATATTTTCGTCAAGGCAAGAAGCCGGAAGGCATTTACAAAAAGCGTATTCTTAGCTTGCACAAACTTATTTAGTTTTATATCAGCAAGGAACAATTTCAGTAAACACTAAATGCCATTTCAAAACGTTTAGAATTGATACCATCACACGGAAAACTGTAAACCTGTTAAGAAACCTCAGAAACGTTTGGATTCGTCTACAAAATAGTGTCATAAGGTCGGTAAGACATCTTTACTTGATGAATTATTGTCAATTTAGCTGTCAGATCTTGAGAAAGTTGCACATGCAGGTAGTTGATTATTTGTTATTATCTCGTGCTTATTGACATAGATATCATCTTTTCAACTCTGCATGTGACTTTTTGTAAAAATCTGAGCAAACTATAAAGTGTTTAATGTTTCATTGGATATTTTTATTGCTCCCTGAAAAGCTGGAGAAAAGAAAATCAGGGGTGGGATTACATAAAATGAGAACTATCTTGTCACGGTGACAAGCTTCTCATCTCAATGTTATTCACGGCCTTCTAGGGTCTTGTCACCGTGACAAGGAAGTTATCATTTTATGTGATCGCACCCCTGTTCAGACAATCAAGAATATGAAGAATAATGCTTTTAGGACAGGTTTTTTAATGTCCAGTTAAATCTGTTGATAAGTAATAAGTATAACAGTTACTACTTAGTGGCCATTCTATAGGAATGTCATTCCTAATCCAATGGTTAAAATTAACATGACATAGAACTTGCGGAGTATAAATAATGTTGTGCAACAACTCAGTACAGCTTCAGTAAAAATTACGTTATTAGGTTAGAGGTACAAAAGAAAATAGCAATCCAAGTTCTTTCTTCATATTCTCTGAGTACTAATGGCATGCAATTTAAATAATATAATGCAGTGCTCTACTTGCTTTTATCGAATGTCCACCCTCTCAAACCAATTCAACTCAGCATGTTCTAAATCACGCATGAATATCTCTAACCTTCGACCATCTTACAACATTAAACCGCGAGCCAAATGACCCTCAACGGCGAGCCAAACGACCGGTGAGTCTTGATAACCAATTGAATGATAGGTTTCTGGGTGAATTCCAAAACTCTTGATCTCCGTCCAAAGACATAACAATTGCGCTTCGTAGTGTAGTTTGATAGTTTTCTCAACTATAACTCGTAGTGTTCGTTGTATGGAACAAGTGAGGGTTTGCGTTGCGAAGGAATTACATTTCCAGTTCAGTCTGGCGGAACGAAGAGCTCTGAGCCCACGCAGAGAACACACAAAACAACAGAAATAAACTCGACAAACTTGCAGAAAACTTACGAGGAAATGAAAAATGCGCATTTTTTACAATCGAATTTCTGTTCATGTTTTGCTGTTCTTTTATCGTTCGTATAATCCATTTAAGAATCCCTACCTTTCTTTATGTAATGCGTAGGTATTTAGAAATAAAGTCTTGGATACCAAAATGAATAGCTTTAAATTCCTTTATGTATATATCATGCGAATTATAATTGTTGTAAATATTGTGAAATAATGTATAAAAAAGAAGTCAGGTGGTGAAAGAGAAGCAGATGTACAAGACGCAGCCCGCAATACAGGAGAGTGTTGGGGGAAGTATTTAGGAGTAATTCTGGCACTTCCACTATCGATGTAGTTTTTGTTGTACCTATTATAAAATATGTTCAAGTACACCAAATACAAATACAATTTAACGTTTTTTTTGTGAATCGACGAAAGTTTGATCCAGAAAACTGAAAATACGCAAATCAATGCGCGGGATCATCACAAAGCTCTAGATCGCGTCTAGACGTAATAAGTACTGCATGTAAATCGACTGCACAGATGTGCTCGGCATTGTACTGCATTCGAGTTAACAGAAGAGATCAGACATGATTGGAGATTCAACCCATGTTCGTGACGTATCAACTCCCAGCAGCAGGGCCGAGTTCGAGCCCAACTTGCGCCCGACTGACTCGAACTCTCGCTGTAGTTTCTGTAAAGATGCTGCGGTGCGCGCGCTGAGGGGTCCATTGGCTTTGTCTCGCGCCTGTTAGATGCGGAGGACGTGACTTTTGCACACTTTGGTCCGAGGAGCAATAATTGGACGTTTGCTCACAGTGTGGAGCTCGGATGACGCGTTTTGCTGTCAACAACAACTCTGATGGATAAATAGGATTGTGCGCAGACTCAGTACGAGAGATTATTAACTCGTGGGATTGACAGCGTGTGTAATACGGGAGAAACTAACTATTATCTCTTTATAAGAAGGCACAGCGAGTGTCTGGAAACCATTCGGGCTATTGCGAACACGTTTTTACACCATAAATAATTGTTTTAAAATTTGCATTTGACATGAATAATTTTTCTTTTTTAAAACATTTGTCCTAAACCGTCTTGGGTAAAAAACAAAACTTATCAGGTTTCGGTCTCCCACATCCTTTTTATCTATTTAATTCTGCCACCTAATATCTCATAGGTTCGTTAACAGGGACATTCCTCAGTTGTTCGGCCCATGAGAAAATGTTTAAAATCAATATTTAGCTCATTTAATATCCACATTTAATAATGTTTCTGATCATCAGAATGTCTATGAGAAGTTGACGTACATTTGTTTTAATTTAAATGTCCTTGCTGCCATTTTACAGTGACAATGAGAAAGCGAAGTCAACTTACTGAAATAAACTCCATCTGTCTTACAATCTCGATGTTGCTGTATTTGCTCTCACATTTTGCATGATTTAACGTCCACCTGGCAACGTCGATAAGTGCATCATTATTTAACTATTTTATCCGCAATCAAACCAACTGCATGTAAAATAAATAAACAGAATGAGTTATCTTTTAACTGAACGCTAAAGGAAGTCAATGACATCTTCTGAATCAGGTCAGATCAACGACTCTAATGATGAAGGAGCTTCTGGAAGATGTTTGCTAGTCTACTTCAGTTCAGTTAAAACTGCACTCGTTTCTTCACTGTTTACCTGATATGTTAGGATCATTTGGAGCAATGATTCAAGTAAAATGCACTTACAATAACTTGGCTGTATTAAATGTGATGAGATGAAATTGAATCGAATTGATAATTACGATTATTTCTCTATTATATTGGTACAGTACAAAGCTGGTAAAGCAAAGGTCCTTGATCGTTTTGAGGTAGAAAATATTTTTTTTTAATAAAATAAATGTATAAAAATATTATTATCCTAATTAAGTACAGTATTATATTCAATGTGTACGCATTATAATAATCAGAACAGTATTAGGTTATACTTATTACATGTTGACTACATTTGTTAGCTTCTATATCTTAAACTTTTGCAACTTCATAATGTAAGACAAAGAAGAAATCGGAAAATCGATGTACTTTGAAATCGTCATGAACTCATAATCACACTTTTATCTCTGTCACCCGCGTTCATATGAATCTATTGAAATGAAGGAATAATTCTGGAACCTGTGGCACTTTAACACAGAGTAATATTAGTAAAGCGTAAAAAAACAACATAACGTCAATCGAATTCCCGGAGCCAAAGTCACGCACTTTGATGCCCGTCGATTAATTACCGCGAGTGGATCGACACAGAATCGAACCCGGCGATGCGAGGGAGCGTTCTGGACCTGAATATTGACTCCCTACATTAGAGGGCCAATTAATATTTAAATTGGAATCGACGAAAAACGAGAATAATTGCTCCACTCTGTGGAAAAATGCGAATCTTTTGCGTCGGCGATATTAATTATTCACATTCGATCCTGGAGACCGTGAAGTACCAATTTTATTCCGCGGAGCTGGAAATTGTCTAACCGTTAGTCATAAAGCATTCGCTGCTTCAATATTGATGCTCTTCATGTGGCGGGGGTTGAAGGCTGATTTAAATATACTTTCTCTATGTTGAGGTCGCAATCATGGAGGAAAAGTACTACGATAATATTCTTCCTTTTTAAAGCGCCATGCTTGATTTTGGCATTTGAATGGTACAGGGGAAGAACGCTATGAGTCACATTCGGATGAAACTGAGATAAACGAGGTTTTATGTTGACATTTATATCTATCTTCCATACAAATCGATATTTCAATTGCGTTTTTCAAGACTTAGTGGCAATATTTTCGAGAAACCGAGGGTATATTCTGAAAGCTCATAAAAATCACTGCAAGATGACACCTTGAACTATTTTTTCCCCTAAAAATGGACTCATAGCGTTCTTCCCCTGTACCCTACTTTTGTAAAGCATATTTAAGTACATTAATCAGAGAGTCGGAATTTTCTCAATTTTGCGTTGCACATTTGGAATATTGTAATCAAGCTCTATCAATCGCAATTTGACTGACGTCAATAAGTACAGTCGTATCAAATTAACTGGTGTCACCGTAACAAATAAGATAGCTCATAGCAGACACTCTGGATCTTGAACTCTTCTCAAGAATCATTGAAATGGATTTCCGGACTTCTACTTTTAATGCACAGATATGATCTTAGTAACAATATGGAATTTTATTAATTTAGCGTACCTAGCTGAGTTACTATGGGTCTCTTAATTTGGCCCTTTGAGATAGGACCAATTAAACCATACTCACTTATCCATTTGTTGGAATAGAATTGTGTAGAATTACTTTAGCCACGCTGTGAATATTCTTTTTTTAAATAAGTGATCCGCAGATGAGCTCTCCTGGATTTTTGGAATTTTCCTTGTATGTTTATTTTTCTAGTGTTTTTGTGTACCTACCAATAAATAAAATCCTTTGGTACTTTATCCACAACGCGCAACTTAAGAGTTCCTTTACATTTCAAGTGCAAATGTTCAACATTAAATATCTCAAAACTATAAAAACGGATTCCTCCATTTGCTGAAGAATATTCCACATGCCGTGATGACGCGACCACCCCGCCATCTGCATGGGAATTGGCGAACCCTCCCTACAATTCCAGTTACATTTCGAAAATGAATACTGCACCATCTCCTGAGAGTATTATTACACATTCAAGTTAGACTCACATTCGCCTTGAAAGTATCACTCCGAGTGGCTTACACAGTTAGTTCCCGGCTGTCGTTATATGCAAATGTCCATGCCAAGTGCATTAGACACGTTGTTTCGTCTTCGTCGAGTTGTAATAACTTGTATTGAGCCATGATAATTAGGCTCGCTGCTTTACTAGCGGGAATTTACAACTCAGGAGAGAAATGGCCAACGCGAACGAGACGGCTATTCATTTGGAATGTTTTGTTCCTGTGAGCAACAGTTGGATTAAACACGAAGTTAGTGTCGGATAGTTGTATTTCAGACGCTATGAATTTAAATGATATTGTTATGAAGCCGTGTTCTGAACACTCCGGAGTGTACAGTTTTAATCATGAAAGCACATTTCCAGGATGTGAACCACTGTCTATATCATCGTTTTCTACGAGTACCTACTTTGAAAAAAGAAAATCGAAAATGAAATATTTTAAACCAAGAAAAACAGAGTCGGGTTTACCCCTAATTCAATTATTAAGATAATGTAATGTTGCTATAGGTACACTTGGCCAAACTAAAAGCGCTATTCGAAAGAAACGGATTGTCTGAAAAAGATTTGATGGCATCATCCGATGAAGTCTATGCTAAGTCGTCATCTAACTCTAGTAGATGAGCTCTGATTTCATTGAGAATAACAAGGATTGATTGTCAAGGAAACTGACCAGCCGGCAATCCGTTTCAATCACAGTTTTTAGTTGTGCTAAGAAAATAGGTCATACAATTGAACAATGTGGAAATGAATTAAAAATCTTAATGGCTTTCGAGATATTTGCACCAATTAACTCAACACCAAGCTTTAAATATATTTTTTTAAACTTTCCATCAGGTTTGGCTCTAAAAGTAATGATCAACAAATCTTTATTAATAATACTAATGGAATATGACTTGCAAAGTTCAAAAGGACACTTATATTTAGACTCTCTATACAGAGCACACGTAACATTATTTACTAGGAAAACGCTCAGTGTAACGCGTTGATGAGCGAGCACGGGTACGTGCAAATTCTCGAACCGGAAATGCGTACACAACGCACAGAAAACATATACTTCCATACTAAATTGAAGTATGATCACTCAATCAACATAAAAGTATGCTTTTCGTCGAAACTTAAAAATAGCATCTAAGCCCCCTGGTAAATATAGCAAATCAGATTCAATTCAATTGGCTCTGGAAAACATTCATTTCGATACTTCATAACTGACAGATATTAAAAATATCAATAACTCCCCCGGATCGGGCCCGTTAGGTCGACCCCTCCCCATGTCCACCACTTATATCAACAAAGTTAAATGCAAAAATGCAAAAATTAATGTGCGCAATATAACCTCGTCGTTGACGCGCCGTTAAACCGCAATAATCTAATCTAATCTAATCAATAAGTTCATACGTTCTTAACTGATTGAGCTGAAATTTTGTAAAATAAGAGACATTGTTGGTCTTAATGATCATGCAAAATATGAGTTTGATCAGAATTATCGAATACCGTTTTCATTTTTCAGCCTATCAGGAGATATTTATTTAAATTTTAACCAATGAATGGATATCAAAAAAATTAAGGTCAGCAAACAGAAAAGGTTGTATCTACATGTGTACAAAATTTCAGATCGATCGGTGAAACGGTGCGACTTCCATTGCTCCAGATAGCAGCCAAAAATATAAACAAAAATACAAACAAAAAAAAACAGAGGTCCGTGTCAAAAGAGTCAAAAGGAGACGCTCGCTTCGCTCGATCAAAAAGTAGGTTCTTCAGATATTTACATACGGAAGAAAAGTAATTCATTTCTTAGGTATAAAGATATCAAAGATATCGAATTTTTCCTCAATTATCTTGAAAAGATAAAAAAAAAATATACTTTTCTAAGCTCCTTATACATTTTCAACTTCTGAAGAGTTTTCATTTCCAACTGTAAACATTCAATTCCGCTCCGCTTTCGATTACCATTGATACCCGTCAATGTTGGCGCGAATTTCCGTCAGCCGTCGAAGTGTGTTTATGAAATAAAGAACACGTTTCTAACTTGCCAATGTGATGAATAATTCCTCGCTCATTTCTCCTTCTTCTTCGTCGACTTAATCAATCAGCCATGTTGTTGATCTTCATCCGCCATGCCATAGACGTTATTAATCGTCCTCCCGAACCATCGTTTATCATCGCGAATACCCAGAGAGTGAGAGAGAGAGAGAAGGAGAACTGAGAGAGTGAAAGATAAATTTAGCGAAAAACTCGCGAAGATTATTTAAGATACAAACATTTTCACCCGGTTGAGATAACTGAGACAACCTTTTCGCCATCATTACCAATCTTCGAATTTATTTTCGATATTTTTGGGGAATGAATTTTCGATGTCCCTGGTGGCAGCGAACCCAATTGAAATATATTTCTACGATGTTGTGCCATTCTTCAGTCGTGAAATGTGATGAATTATTTTTTTGTTTTTCGACTGTAAATTTGGATAATGTTAACAAGTAAAACAATTCTTTCAACGGTTCACAAACATTATTTTATCAAAAATCTCAACATTTCCACCACTATTCAATGATAATTCAGAATAAAATTGAAACGATGATTAATATGAAGTTTGTTTTATATTTCTCAAAAATATTCGATAATGCTTGGTCAAGACAATCTCATTTGAATTTGTTTACAGTAAGAGTCGCCAAGTCTCATGCGGATCTATTTTATTTTTAAATCCACTTCCTTTCTCCTTTACTTTCCCATTGATTGCATCTTCCTTCAGATTAAATTCTTTCATATTTTATAAACTGACCCTTCATCTCTTGAACTCTTGCTATTCAACCCCCCCCCCCCCCCCACCCCCTCCCCAACCACCCCAATGCCGATCACTCATTTTATAAACTGCTCCTCTTCATCTTTCTCTCTTAAATTTCTTATTCAATCCATCAAACCACGGCTCATTAATCAATTATGTTAAGGATTAAGGCTAAAACGGATCGTAAAATTTTGTTCACAACATGTCACATTTTCAGTACAAAACTTGAAAAGTCGGAAACACAATAGACGAATCAAAGTTTAGAGTTGAACTTTGTGTGCATCGAAGTTCATAATAAAACCATTGAATATCGAGTGTAATGTTTCAATTTATTATAACGAGGACTTGTTCATAGATATTATATTCCTAAGTGATTTTGTGTACCTATTTATTATTGGAAGGTCGTGAAGTAAAGAGAAGGATCAAGGTGGAAAAGTGGAATGAGGCGAGTACTCATTTCCTATTAGGAAGGAGCCACACATAAAGTGCAAGTTTGCAAATAAAATATGATTTCTAAAATATGATTTTAGGTTTTCTGAGATATTTAACATGATATATTTTGATAAACGTCGTACTGTTCTGTAAATAGGCTAGACAATCTTTCTTTTCGTGGTCTTTATTTGTTTTAGGAAGTTTATCAGGCAAAATTTAGGCACAGCGGTCCTTTTTAGAATAGTAACGGATTTTAAGGATGAACCATCGCTTTGAATGACTAGATTCATATCATGAGATAAATTAATTCAGAAAACTCATGTTTAAGCTTTAAAACATAGTTTTATAATGTAATATGTTGAGAATAATACGATATGAGATGATGATAATTTTTTTAACAAAGTTTTCGTAAAATAATTTAGTTAAGAATACAGCAGTGGTTTTGTCTAGTTCAGTTGTCCCAGGTTAAATGGCCATATATCAAGATTTTCAAACATTTAAATGCCATTATCTCAGAAATTAAGTCGGTGACAAGAGTATTTTAAGTTTTCAATGCATTCAGTATTAGTCGAAGAATATTTCATTAGTTTTCTGTTGAATTTGTTGGTGCGGATTAAAAATAATTTAGAATAATGTAGCAAATTAATTCGTTCCCCCATAAGAGCCATGTAAAAATCTCGAACTTTGAAAACGTTTTACACAAAAGTTAGGTCGGTAAGGTATAATTTTTTTGATCTTATGTTGTAGATAATACTATTAGGAACAACATAAAATGGTTTTGCAAAAAATTGTTGGTAGATGACCTGGTGATGGTTCATCCTTAAGGTGAGAAAAGGTTTTAACAAAATTTGCTTGACTTTCCTTTTAGATCTCAATCATTTTAGGTGTTGAGGTGATTGACAGACTTTGCACAAGTTTTTGTTTCGTGGGGGGAAGAACAGGTGGATGGGAAGGAGATGGTCGTGCCTATTGACTCAGGAACAACTTAGTGAGGAATGTTGGCAACGTGAATCGAACCCGGGCCTCCTGATGTGCAAGTCCAGCGCTTTACCGCCTGGGCCAACGTGATGTGTCCCGATGCGTTATGTTGTCTCAATCTGAGCAATAAAAACACTCCAAGTAGAACTTTGCACTGATTTCATTTGCGAAGTTGAGTTCTGATGTCGGCCATTATCCATGAAGCGAGGACAAGATGGCCGCCTCCAGCTGTGACGTTGCAAATACATCCCCTGACGCCTGCACTTGGAGCTGCACTAATATGCATAGTTACCAAACTCTGATCTCCGACGAGGATTATAATTATTCCTGCGAGTTTGTCTGCATGGATAATCCCATCAGCTGAGAGTAGAAGTTCTTGTGAGGTCTTCTGCTTGGAGGTAGCTGTTTATACATAGTTGGAGAGTTTCAAGTTACATTTAATAAAACATACTGATTGAGTAAATATTAAGTGAATCCAGTGTTTTATTGCATAATAATTGTACCTGATATACATTTTTTAGTAACATTAAAGAAATAATGTGTATTTATTTAACAAATTTGAGAGTTCTAATAAGAAAATTTAAATGGAATTGAACGTCAGAAATGTTTAAAAACCCTTTAAATCCAATCAAGAATTTCCAAATTAAGTATTGGTCCCCCCAATACTGTTTGAAATGTGTTTCAAACAAATAAAGAGAATACACTCATTGAAGTTTTGGCGTTGTGAACTTCTTTATCGTTTGCTGCTGAAGATACGTTTGAGTCTTACTCTTGTACACAATGTTTCACAATGTTGCCATGTTTCTTGCAGTTGAACAAACTTTCATGCATTAAAGAAACTTCGTGCAGAACACAGTTTAGTTTCACTCTCTTCGTCATTTTATATACCTCATTAATAATTTGAATGTGTTGCAACTTCAAACAATTTATTGAATTCAAATTCTACAAATATGTTAAATTTTCGTATGCCGTTTGTTGCGTTTGTTTATAAACATTTTGTCTGGTTATGACGATGACGCAAAACAAACCTATTAACTTACAATTATAGTTTTAGGATGACTTTATTACGCTTTATCGGAAACTGTGACAAATTTATGTCATACATATTTCAATTTGACATCTATAAATCTCACAAAACCACGATCACCCTAACCAAGCCCACACATATCGAACCCGGGTCATCGGATCGCATCACATGGAATGTCACGTCCCCTAAGTTCCCCTAAGTTCAGGGGATGATTGGGCTAACACGCAGGCTAATCACTATGAGTGGGGTGGGGGGGGGGGGGGGGTAATGACGTGTCATCCCTGGTGTTACAAGTCCAGTCAGCGAGGCCGAAGGTCGTGTTTAATTTAATACAATATTCACCCTTTCGGTTCGCAGGGGTTGAATTTGTGCATCGATTGTCAAATTAGCAATTAAATGAGATGATGACAAGGACTCCTGAAATTGCTGATAACTTACGATGACAATAATTATCAACATTCAATATGAAACTAATATTTTCACTGAAAATCATAAATATCATGGTTCTATTGCGTATATGAACGTAAGCAATCATCAGAATGGTTGAAAAGTCCCTTCCACATGATATAAATATACGCAATAAATAAATCTTTCAGATTTTTTTGTTCCGAGGTGAACATACTCTAGATTCTAGAAGATATGCCAATCTATGCTATGCTTTTCTATGACTCGCTAGATATTTTCATTGGTTTTGAGGTCTCCACGTTTTAAGAGTCTACGATACTTGATGAAATCCATGTTTTATGAAGCACAAAAAGGCGGCCCCTACTTTTTTCTAAACGGCTTTACCGATTGTCTTCAAATTTTCACAGGTTATAGATAAAGAGTAGATATGTGTCTCTAGTAGCCCCAAAGTTTAATTTTTTGTTTAGTTATTTCAGGGCAGAGGAGCCAAAAAGACTCATATATTGCCCATGTTAGCACTTCCTCAAAACGAGAAAAACATTTTTTATTATTTTTTTCGATCACTAGAGACACAGATTTACTCTTTATCTCTATGCTGTTAAATTTTGAAAACAATCGGTCAAACCGTTAAGAAAAAAGTAGGGGCCGCCTTTTTATGGTTTTTGGGGGTTTTCAATATTTGAATTAAAATAACTTACTTCACAGCAGTATATGCAACATACAACACACGATTAAATGTCACAAATGTCGCGTACAACTTAGGGGTAATGCACTTTCATGCATTTCTAGGATTTTTTTTACATCGGAATCGAAATTTTCTGCGAGTCCTGTCGACTCTTAATCATGTAGTTTGGGCACAAATATTGTCTTGACGTTGGTGTTTAAATTGCTAAGATCGATTCAACAATTAGCTAGCTATTTTTCACATATTTCATGATTTGAATGGTTGAAATGCTATGACGATATTTATGATTTATTGTCTCCAATGTTTACCTTCTAGAACAGCCGACTCTCCAATCTGTTAGTTGAAAGGTCAGGCTGAGTAACAGTAAGATGAGTGATAGCGACGAACTGTCACTGCCTGGCCCAGTGTCACATCTCACGTGATAACTATCAGTCGGTGACGTGCTCTCGCCCGAGTCGCAAGTAAGTACGAGGAAAACGCGTTGAGACTTGAGAGGCACACCTTTGTACACGCGTGATTATTGCATTGTTAAAACACAAGTTCAATGAAAAGAAATTAAGGTGCTGCAAGCGCGAGCGATTTTGCGGCTTTTTGTAGACACTTTTTGCGATACGATTGGAGACGAAATGGGTAGACCAAATTATTTGAAATTTTAATCGTGATTAGATAAAAGACAAACTTAGGGTTATCCCTTGGTACATTCTTAATTTTTTGTTTCGTTAATTAGTAATAATTAGTGGATTTTTGGTGAAAAATTAGCTATTTTCTCGTCTCCCTGGGCGCCGTATAAAATTAAATTTAAAAAATGTGCTTAGGGATAACCCTAAGTTTGTCTTTAATCTAATCATGATTAAAATTTGAGATCAATTGGTTTACGGGTTTGGTCTCCAATCGTATCGCAAATTTCATCGTTTTGACCGGTTTTGTTGAATAACCGGCGCCTAATTAAAGATGTAATGAGCAAAAATGAAAAAGGGCTACTAATATACAATAAGACTGATCATGTGAACATCCTGTAAAAGTTACACTCACTTATGAAACAATTTTTCTCTCTCAATTTTCTAAAACGGCCGAGCGCTAGTATAACCCTTTATTATTTTTGTATGAGGGTTTAATCTAAGTGGCGCGATCACTCGATATGGCGCATTTTAATTTATTTTTGAAATTCACATTTTAAAAAACCTGTTTACAACAGTTTAACTATATTTAAGTATAAAATACCATTTAATGTCCTGAAATTTGTAACTCCCGCCCAATAATGTTTTCAATTTTATGTTTCTTGAGAATGAACAAAACTTTAACATGGGAGGTATAGGAAAATCATTTCGAATTTGGTGTATAACTTTTAAAATAGGACACGTTGTATTGTTTTCATTTTTTCCCCTAATAGTATGTTCGTAGGTCTACCAGATTTTTTTTAAATTTAACGGTACAAAAAAATTATTTAAGATGATAAATGACACGATTTTACTTGACTGCCAAAAGATAACATGGTGGAGGAAACTAAAATTATCTCAGAAACTAGACACGAGAAGTATTTAATTATTTCAGGTATTGTGTGTGGCATGATTATCAATAAGTACACAGAAATGTATGAAGTTCTGAGACCATGCCTCGAGTGAACGCGCCACCTTGCATAGTCGATAAGACGGATTGGTGAACAGCAATTTAGAAATGCATGGATGACCTTCACCACAGCTTCTCTTTCAGATTTATATTTCACATATTTTATTTTCACTTTTCTATCAATCAGTGGAATTCTGGTATGACATTAGTGTGTGTGCAAATTTCAGATCGATTGATTGAAAGCTGTGACCAGGAGGGTTATTCTAAATTTCCTTGTCGTCTCGTATCAATTGACACGGCGTCACTACCATGTTAAATAGATAGCACTCCAGTGTGCAGTGAGCCCGTATCACGTGAAACGAGACGACACGGAAATTTAGAATAACCCCCCAGGGATGGGATTACATAAAATGACAACTTACTTGTCGCAGCGACAATTTTCTCATTTCAATGTTATTTACGGCCTTCTCGCTGCGACAAGTAAGTTATCATTTTATGTGATCGCATTTTATGTGAGGAGGCCTATTCTATAACGTTTTCTCAATAGACAACATCATATTATTATCTAGTTAGCTCTGCTTTAAAAAAAATTTCATATGCAGTACCGTGATCCAAGTATCTATTATGGTTTTTCAACAATGGATCATAACCAAGTGGCCCATACACGGTCAATCTTGCATGACAAACTTACTTGACAAGCCCGGCATGACGGCATGACAAACCTGAACAACGCCCACACACGTTCAATTTAGGTTTGACAGTTCAGACCTTTGGGGTCATGCGCACTTTATTGCGCAACTTCCAAACAACTACAAAACAGCAAAACAGCTGAGTGAGCTGAAAGGTCACGTGCTCCGGCTCTGCATGCTGATTGGCTATTTATGTTCAAGCAAGATTGATGACTCCACACACGTCAAACTTGCTTGTCGTCTTGCATGAGCATGAAGCTCGATTTCAGTTTCTGTTGGAACTCCTTCAAGCCAAATTCCAGGCTTGACAAGCCATCAAATCTGCTCCACACACGATCAAATTAGCATGTCATGCCGGGCTTGTCATGCAAGTCGTCAAGTAAGATTGACCGTGTGTGGGGCACTTAATAGATACTTGGATCACGGTACTGCATATGAAAATTTTTGAAAAGCAGAGATAACTAGATAATTTATGATGTTGTCTATTCCATTCCTGATTGAATCCGGTCACGGCCATGAGGATTAACATTGCACCGAATCGGATTCCATCAGAATTGGGAATTTAACAGTTCAAGAATAGGGCCCCTGGGCATTGCCTACAAAAAGCGAACGCAAAAACAAACTGATACCTAAAGTGCCGTATGGCGTTGTCTGGTTCAAATTTTAGCTCCGAATTTCAAACACGAAGCATTTCTAATTAACGGATGTCGAAAGAGTACAATAACATAAGGAATTTAATTGCATGATACTCTCCTAAAGCATAGGTGCTTGCAGTACAAAGACACATTCAATGCGTTTTCCAATGTCAGCCATGTTTAGTATTCCAGTTAGAATGCTGGCCTTGAGACTGCTGCTGGTCTGCGCATGCGTGCTCGCGCAAGACAACACCAACCTCAACTTCAAAGTCGGAGACAGAAGCTACTTTCTTGTGAATAAACCTGCCACCTGGCGGGAAGCACATCAAGTGAGTAGCAGTCATATTCAAACAGGCGCGTAGGAAGGCCCTACGTTTTATACGTTTATATTATATAATCAAGATAAAAGTATGGGTGGTGGGGGGGGGGGGGGGGGGAGGGAGGGCGTTAAAATGCACCAAATTCATGTCTGAAATGGAAAATGTGCAGGGGTGGTGTGACCCGGAATCGCATATCACTGGGCCCCCAGACCTCCAATTGTCTTCGTAGCCAATCGTATCTCCAGCTAAATTTCTTAAATTAATCTCTGTTTGAGAGGAATGGACACCTATGACGTCACAACTTGTTGAATGTAAATAGTTTTTACGAGCTTTATCTTTGAAACATTTTTCTCGCTCCTGACTAGATCTGACGGAATGATTTGCCTTCAGGTCCGGCATTGTGTGCGTCAGTTCAGTCAATTTCAAATCCGAGTAAGGTCCATCTTGTCTGTAGCCCTCTGATGCTGATAATGTTATTGACACAGATCTGTCACGCAAAGAACTCGCACTTGGCTGTGGTCAGTTCGTCTGACGTCGCTGAAGATGTGAAACAGATCATCAGATTGTACAGCATCCCTTCAATCCACCTCGGATTCCACGACCTGTTCACAGAGGGCGACTACGTCACTCTGCACGGTGAGTCACAATCACATTCACTGCTTGGCAACCAGACGAATTGTTACAGTTTCATTTAACTGCTGCAGGGGAAACGCTGCTGGACTTGAAGACAGCGTTCTTTTCGTGGAGACCGACTTTCCCGCGTGGAGGCGCCAAGTACAACTGCGGAGGATTCTCTCTGGATGGATTCATGGATATTGACTGCTCAGAACTGCGACCTTTCATCTGCTCGTTCAACAGAAGAAGAGCCGTCCAACACAAAACATTGCCGTTAGTAGTTCTTACTTATAACCAGGGGCTGGAACCCAATTGAATATCGGTTCCATATATTTTGTTAAATCGACTTTTGGGAACTTACATGCTCAGAAATGTCTAGCACTAATTTGACCGTTTGTAATAAATAATTTTATTTGAAAGGCCATGAAAAAAATCAATGAAATTAATTATTTAAAGAACCCTTATGGTACCGTTATGGAACCTAAATAATGTTTAATATTAAGGGTTTCGGCTCCACCTAAAAAACTAATATGGGTTTCGGTTCCGATAAAAATAACGTTTCTTTTCGGTTACGGTACGGGTTCCGGTCCCTGATTTTATGAGGTCGTCGACTCATCCTCTTCAGATGCAGTATGTGTCTTGTACTTGCAGGGGCTACTCTTACATCCAAGGACTCGGCTACTACAAGCGGCATGATGAGACATTTGACTGGGCATTTGCCGAGAGGACTTGTCGACGGGAAGGCGCTCATCTCTTCCTTGTACTTGCAGGGGCTACTCTTACATCCAAGGACTCGGCTACTACAAGCAGAATGATGAGACATTTGACTGGGCATTTGCCGAGAGGACGTGTCGACGGGAAGGCGCTCATCTCATCCTTGTACTTGCAGGGGCTACTCTTACATCCAAGGACTCGGCTACTACAAGCAGAATGATGAGACATTTGACTGGGCATTTGCCGAGAGGACGTGTCGACGGGAAGGCGCTCATCTCATCCTTGTACTTGCAGGGGCTACTCTTACATCCAAGGACTCGGCTACAACAAGCGGCATGATGAGACATTTGACTGGGCATTTGCCGAGAGGACGTGTCGACGGGAAGGCGCTCATCTCTTCCTTGTACTTGCAGGGGCTACTCTTACATCCAAGGACTCGGCTACTACAAGCAGCATGATGAGAGATATGACTGGGCTTTTGCCGAGAGGACGTGTCGACGGGAAGGCGCTCATCTCTTCCTTGTACTTGCAGGGGCTACTCTTACATCCAAGGACTCGGCTACTACAAGCAGCATGATGAGAGATATGACTGGGCTTTTGCCGAGAGGACGTGTCGACGGGAAGGCGCTCATCTCATCCTTGTACTTGCAGGGGCTACTCTTACATCCAAGGACTCGGCTACTACAAGCGGCATGATGAGAGATATGACTGGGCTTTTGCCGAGAGGACGTGTCGACGTGAAGGCGCTTACCTCATCCTTGTACTTGCAGGGGCTACTCTTACATCCAAGGACTCGGCTACTACAAGCAGCATGATGAGAGATATGACTGGGCTTTTGCCGAGAGGACGTGTCGACGGGAAGGCGCTCATCTCATCCTTGTACTTGCAGGGGCTACTCTTACATCCAAGGACTCGGCTACTACAAGCGGCATGATGAGACATTTGACTGGGCATTTGCCGAGAGGACGTGTCGACGGGAAGGCGCTCATCTCATCCTTGTACTTGCAGGGGCTACTCTTACATCCAAGGACTCGGCTACTACAAGCAGCATGATGAGAGATATGACTGGGCTTTTGCCGAGAGGACGTGTCGACGGGAAGGCGCTCATCTCTTCCTTGTTCTTGCAGGGGCTACTCTTACATCCAAGGACTCGACTACTACAAGCAGAATGATGAGAGATATGACTGGGCTTTTGCCGAGAGGACGTGTCGACGGGAAGGCGCTCATCTCATCCTTGTACTTGCAGGGGCTACTCTTACATCCAAGGACTCGGCTACTACAAGCAGCATGATGAGACATTTGACTGGGCTTTTGCCGAGAGGACGTGTCGACGGGAAGGCGCTCATCTCATCCTTGTACTTGCAGGGGCTACTCTTACATCCAAGGACTCGGCTACTACAAGCGGCATGATGAGAGATATGACTGGGCTTTTGCCGAGAGGACGTGTCGACGGGAAGGCGCTCAACTCATCCTTGTACTTGCAGGGGCTACTCTTACATCCAAGGACTCGGCTACTACAAGCAGCATGATGAGAGATATGACTGGGCTTTTGCCGAGAGGACTTGTCGACGGGAAGGCGCTCATCTCATCCTTGTACTTGCAGGGGCTACTCTTACATCCAAGGACTCGGCTACTACAAGCAGCATGATGAGACATTTGACTGGGCTTTTGCCGAGAGGACGTGTCGACGGGAAGGCGCTCACCTCATCCTTGTACTTGCAGGGGCTACTCTTACATCCAAGGACTCGGCTACTACAAGCAGCATGATGAGAGATATGACTGGGCTTTTGCCGAGAGGACGTGTCGACGGGAAGGCGCTCACCTCATCCTTGTACTTGCAGGGGCTACTCTTACATCCAAGGACTCGGCTAATACAAGCAGCATGATGAGACATTTGACTGGGCTTTTGCCGAGAGGACGTGTCGACGGGAAGGCGCTCATCTCATCCTTGTACTTGCAGGGGCTACTCTTACATCCAAGGACTCGGCTACTACAAGCAGCATGATGAGAGATATGACTGGGCTTTTGCCGAGAGGACGTGTCGACGGGAAGGCGCTCATCTCATCCTTGTACTTGCAGGGGCTACTCTTACATCCAAGGACTCGGCTACTACAAGCGGCATGATGAGACATTTGACTGGGCATTTGCCGAGAGGACGTGTCGACGGGAAGGCGCTCATCTCATCCTTGTACTTGCAGGGGCTACTCTTACATCCAAGGACTCGGCTACTACAAGCGGCATGATGAGAGATATGACTGGGCTTTTGCCGAGAGGACGTGTCGACGGGAAGGCGCTCACCTCATCCTTGTACTTGCAGGGGCTACTCTTACATCCAAGGACTCGGCTACTACAAGCAGCATGATGAGAGATATGACTGGGCTTTTGCCGAGAGGACGTGTCGACGGGAAGGCGCTCACCTCATCCTTGTACTTGCAGGGGCTACTCTTACATCCAAGGACTCGGCTAATACAAGCAGCATGATGAGACATTTGACTGGGCTTTTGCCGAGAGGACGTGTCGACGGGAAGGCGCTCATCTCATCCTTGTACTTGCAGGGGCTACTCTTACATCCAAGGACTCGGCTACTACAAGCAGCATGATGAGAGATATGACTGGGCTTTTGCCGAGAGGACGTGTCGACGGGAAGGCGCTCATCTCATCCTTGTACTTGCAGGGGCTACTCTTACATCCAAGGACTCGGCTACTACAAGCGGCATGATGAGACATTTGACTGGGCATTTGCCGAGAGGACGTGTCGACGGGAAGGCGCTCATCTCATCCTTGTACTTGCAGGGGCTACTCTTACATCCAAGGACTCGGCTACTACAAGCGGCATGATGAGAGATATGACTGGGCATTTGCCGAGAGGACGTGTCGACGGGAAGGCGCTCATCTCATCCTTGTACTTGCAGGGGCTACTCTTACATCCAAGGACTCGGCTACTACAAGCAGCATGATGAGAGATATGACTGGGCATTTGCCGAGAGGACGTGTCGACGGGAAGGCGCTCATCTCATCCTTGTACTTGCAGGGGCTACTCTTACATCCAAGGACTCGGCTACTACAAGCAGCATGATGAGAGATATGACTGGGCTTTTGCCGAGAGGACGTGTCGACGGGAAGGCGCTCATCTCATCCTTGTACTTGCAGGGGCTACTCTTACATCCAAGGACTCGGCTACTACAAGCAGCATGATGAGACATTTGACTGGGCATTTGCCGAGAGGACGTGTCGACGGGAAGGCGCTCATCTCATCCTTGTACTTGCAGGGGCTACTCTTACATCCAAGGACTCGGCTACTACAAGCAGCATGATGAGAGATATGACTGGGCTTTTGCCGAGAGGACGTGTCGACGGGAAGGCGCTCATCTCATCCTTGTACTTGCAGGGGCTACTCTTACATCCAAGGACTCGGCTACTACAAGCAGCATGATGAGACATTTGACTGGGCATTTGCCGAGAGGACGTGTCGACGGGAAGGCGCTCATCTCATTCTTGTACTTGCAGGGGCTACTCTTACATCCAAGGACTCGGCTACTACAAGCAGCATGAATAGAGATATGACTGGGCTTTTGCCGAGAGGACGTGTCGACGGGAAGGCGCTCATCTCATCCTTGTACTTGCAGGGGCTACTCTTACATCCAAGGACTCGGCTACTACAAGCAGCATGATGAGAGATATGACTGGGCTTTTGCCGAGAGGACGTGTCGACGTGAAGGCGCTTACCTCATCCTTGTACTTGCAGGGGCTACTCTTACATCCAAGGACTCGGCTACTACAAGCAGCATGATGAGAGATATGACTGGGCTTTTGCCGAGAGGACGTGTCGATGGGAAGGCGCTCATCTCATCCTTGTACTTGCAGGGGCTACTCTTACATCCAAGGACTCGGCTACTACAAGCAGCATGATGAGAGATATGACTGGGCTTTTGCCGAGAGGACGTGTCGATGGGAAGGCGCTCATCTCATCCTTGTACTTGCAGGGGCTACTCTTACATCCAAGGACTCGGCTACTACAAGCAGCATGATGAGAGATATGACTGGGCTTTTGCCGAGAGGACGTGTCGATGGGAAGGCGCTCATCTCATCCTTGTACTTGCAGGGGCTACTCTTACATCCAAGGACTCGGATACTACAAGCAGCATGATGAGACATTTGACTGGGCTTTTGCCGAGAGGACGTGTCGACGGGAAGGCGCTCATCTCATCCTTGTACTTGCAGGGGCTACTCTTACATCTAAGGACTCGGCTACTACAAGCAGCATGATAAGAGATATGACTGGGCTTTTGCCGAGAGGACGTGTCGACGGGAAGGCGCTCATCTCATCCTTGTACTTGCAGGGGCTACTCTTACATCCAAGGACTCGGCTACTACAAGCAGCATGATGAGAGATATGACTGGGCATTTGCCGAGAGGACGTGTCGACGGGAAGGCGCTCATCTCATCCTTGTACTTGCAGGGGCTACTCTTACATCCAAGGACTCGGCTACTACAAGCAGCATGATGAGAGATATGACTGGGCTTTTGCCGAGAGGACGTGTCGACGGGAAGGCGCTCATCTCATCCTTGTACTTGCAGGGGCTACTCTTACATCCAAGGACTCGGCTACTACAAGCAGCATGATGAGAGATATGACTGGGCTTTTGCCGAGAGGACGTGTCGACGGGAAGGCGCTCATCTCATCCTTGTACTTGCAGGGGCTACTCTTACATCCAAGGACTCGGCTACTACAAGCGGCATGATGAGAGATATGACTGGGCTTTTGCCGAGAGGACGTGTCGACGGGAAGGCGCTCATCTCATCCTTGTACTTGCAGGGGCTACTCTTACATCCAAGGACTCGGCTACTACAAGCAGAATGATGAGACATTTGACTGGGCATTTGCCGAGAGGACGTGTCGACGGGAAGGCGCTCATCTCATCCTTGTACTTGCAGGGGCTACTCTTACATCCAAGGACTCGGCTACTACAAGCGGCATGATGAGAGATATGACTGGGCTTTTGCCGAGAGGACGTGTCGACGGGAAGGCGCTCATCTCATCCTTGTACTTGCAGGGGCTACTCTTACATCCAAGGACTCGGCTACTACAAGCAGAATGATGAGACATTTGACTGGGCATTTGCCGAGAGGACGTGTCGACGGGAAGGCGCTCAACTCATCCTTGTACTTGCAGGGGCTACTCTTACATCCAAGGACTCGGCTACTACAAGCGGCATGATGAGAGATATGACTGGGCTTTTGCCGAGAGGACGTGTCGACGGGAAGGCGCTCATCTCATCCTTGTACTTGCAGGGGCTACTCTTACATCCAAGGACTCGGCTACTACAAGCAGAATGATGAGACATTTGACTGGGCATTTGCCGAGAGGACGTGTCGACGGGAAGGCGCTCATCTCATCCTTGTACTTGCAGGGGCTACTCTTACATCCAAGGACTCGGCTACTACAAGCGGCATGATGAGAGATATGACTGGGCTTTTGCCGAGAGGACGTGTCGACGGGAAGGCGCTCATCTCATCCTTGTACTTGCAGGGGCTACTCTTACATCCAAGGACTCGGCTACTACAAGCAGAATGATGAGACATTTGACTGGGCATTTGCCGAGAGGACGTGTCGACGGGAAGGCGCTCAACTCATCCTTGTACTTGCAGGGGCTACTCTTACATCCAAGGACTCGGCTACTACAAGCGGCATGATGAGAGATATGACTGGGCTTTTGCCGAGAGGACGTGTCGACGGGAAGGCGCTCATCTCATCCTTGTACTTGCAGGGGCTACTCTTACATCCAAGGACTCGGCTACTACAAGCAGCATGATGAGAGATATGACTGGGCTTTTGCCGAGAGGACGTGTCGACGGGAAGGCGCTCATCTCATCCTTGTACTTGCAGGGGCTACTCTTACATCCAAGGACTCGGCTACTACAAGCGGCATGATGAGACATTTGACTGGGCTTTTGCCGAGAGGACGTGTCGACGGGAAGGCGCTCATCTCATCCTTGTACTTGCAGGGGCTACTCTTACATCCAAGGACTCGGCTACTACAAGCGGCATGATGAGAGATATGACTGGGCTTTTGCCGAGAGGACGTGTCGACGGGAAGGCGCTCATCTCATCCTTGTACTTGCAGGGGCTACTCTTACATCCAAGGACTCGGCTACTACAAGCAGCATGATGAGAGATATGACTGGGCTTTTGCCGAGAGGACGTGTCGACGGGAAGGCGCTTACCTCATCATCATCAACTCGCAGAGTGAAGCCGAAAGAGTCATTACTGGCCTTGAACACTCTTGGGTGGGAGTTCAGCGATTCTTCGGAGACTTCTTCACCGTCCTGGGTAATATCATTTGACAGAAACATTCTGAAGATGACAAAGATTTCTTTCTTGATTTAATTAAAAGTTAACTTTTATTTCACTTTTTTATGGATAAGATACATATTTATTATCCTTAATTATTCCATAGTTTCAAAATCTGACGTTTGCGATCGATAAAACGTCACAAAGCTCCTTTTATGTCACTGTCTTCTTAGGGCCACTTCTTACAACCAGTCTTTAAGTTTAAACGGCATTCAAGGAATCGCATTGGCCATGGCAAAAGTCCTAATAACGTTTAAAATTTAGCAGATAATTGAAATGGACGAGTCTTATAAGTAGGGATTCAAATATTTGAGCAATATTTCTGACTATGGTAAAATGTACGATATTATTATTGGATTTTACTTTTCATTCCATTGCCAACTCAAAGGCCTCTTTTGAGATACCTGTAAGAAAACCCAACAAAGGGCTGATAAATGCGGCAGAAGCAGTGTGATATAATGAAACAATTTCTGTTTCAGGCCAACCTCTCAATGGAACAGGATTCAACACTTGGATCGTAGACACTCCAGCAGGGAACTACAGCACAGAACCTGTGGTGGTTTTACATCCATCAGCAGTCAATGCCTTGTACACTGCTACCATAGCGGACTCGCACCCTTTCTACTGTGAACAAGACCTCTCCTAGACTTCAATGCCCAATTGTAGTACTTCAGCAGGGAACTACAGCACAGAACCTGTGGTGGTTTTACATCCATCAGCAGTCAATGCCTTGTACACTGCTACCATAGTGGACTCGCACCCTTTCTACTGTGAACAAGACCTCTCCTAGACTTCAATGCCCAATTGTAGTACTTCAGCAGGGAACTACAGCACAGAACCTGTGGTGGTTTTACATCCATCAGCAGTCAATGCCTTGTACACTGCTACCATAGTGGACTCGCACCCTTTCTACTGTGAACAAGGCCTCTCCTAGACTTCAATGCCCAATTGTAGTTCTTCAGCAGGGAACTACAGCACAGAACCTGTGGTGGTTTTACATCCATCAGCAGTCAATGCCTTGTACACTGCTACCATAGTGGACTCGCACCCTTTCTACTGTGAACAAGGCCTCTCCTAGACTTCAATGCCCAATTGTAGTACTTCAGCAGGGAACTACAGCACAGAACCTGTGGTGGTTTTACATCCATCAGCAGTCAATGCCTTGTACACTGCTACCATAGTGGACTCGCACCCTTTCTACTGTGAACAAGGCCTCTCCTAGACTTCAATGCCCAATTGTAGTACTTCAGCAGGGAACTACAGCACAGAACCTGTGGTGGTTTTACATCCATCAGCAGTCAATGCCTTGTACACTGCTACCATAGTGGACTCGCACCCTTTCTACTGTGAACAAGGCCTCTCCTAGACTTCAATGCCCAATTGTAGTACTTCAGCAGGGAACTACAGCACAGAACCTGTGGTGGTTTTACATCCATCAGCAGTCAATGCCTTGTACACTGCTACCATAGTGGACTCGCACCCTTTCTACTGTGAACAAGGCCTCTCCTAGACTTCAATGCCCAATTGTAGTACTTCAGCAGGGAACTACAGCACAGAACCTGTGGTGGTTTTACATCCATCAGCAGTCAATGCCTTGTACACTGCTACCATAGTGGACTCGCACCCTTTCTACTGTGAACAAGGCCTCTCCTAGACTTCAATGCCCAATTGTAGTACTTCAGCAGGGAACTACAGCACAGAACCTGTGGTGGTTTTACATCCATCAGCAGTCAATGCCTTGTACACTGCTACCATAGTGGACTCGCACCCTTTCTACTGTGAACAAGGCCTCTCCTAGACTTCAATGCCCAATTGTAGTACTTCATCTACCCGACGTGATCTTAATATCTATGCTTTGACGAAGGCAATTGACGGCGGAAAGCGCCATGATACATTCTAGGAAAAGAAGGGATCTCATTCCGTTACATCTGCTTAGATTAGATTAGATTAGATTAGATTATTTATTTTTTGTTTGTGACCATTTTCATGGTATAACACGTCAATTACAATATAATATCATAATAAAAATAATATACTGCCATACAATACATACATTAAAATCATAATTCATAAATAAGCTACAACTATAAACACCATGTACATAAATTAATTATCAAAAGATAAAAATTCATCAAAACTATAAAAACAATTTTTAATAAGGAACATTTTTAAGTTACATTTAAAAATATGAAGTCTGTCATAATCAACTGTTTCCTTAAGATTCACACTTAACTTATTATAAAAAGAAACACCAACCGCTAAAGGATTTTGCTTAATATATTTCGAATTGACTAATCCTGTTCTTGATGTGCCTTGCTATACAGTAAGGCCCGGTTGTACAATGTCCCGATAAAGGTGGCGATAGGATTTATCAGCTGAAACCATGGCAACAACCAATGACACGCAGCCATCTATTGACTTCTCCGTAAGGTGGCGCGATCACTCGAGGCATAGTCTCAGATCTTCATAATTTTGTGTGTACGTATTGATAATTGCCAAACAAAATCTCTGAAAAAATTAAACACTTCTCGTGTCTAGTTTCTGAGATAATTTGAATGTTATCGCCCATCTTATTGCAGCCATGTAAAATCGTGTCATTTTTAAGCTAAAATTAAGTTCTAATTTTTTTGTACCGTTAGATTTTATCAAAACACTTTTTTTCTGGTAGACATACGGACATACTATCAGGAAAAAATGAAAACAATACCAACGTGTGCTAATTTAAAAGTTATAAACCAAATTCGAAATGATTTTCCTATAGGCAGAGTGTTTCGACTACAGATAGCGCTGCAAAAGTACATACAGAGCCACCTAATCTGTGGGAAGGAAGCTTACCTTTTGGCAAGGCGTCCAAGTCACTGCAGTTATACGTTATGTTGCTTCACATATTACGCATTATCAATTCTTAAAATTTACACAAGTTTATCTAATGTTTATTCGCCTACAAAATATTAATAATAAAGTGTTCACAATTTCACTGAATCTGATCACAATAGTAATTTGCGCGACTTAGTTCTGATTCCGAAATATTTTGAGTACATTTGTTGACATCTGATCGGTTACTAGGTCACGGCCAATGAGAAATAAAACAGTTGACGATCTTCCCACAAATGTTGCTTATTTCTTTCACTCGTGGCGCTGGGGGTATGAACTCTCGGTGCCCATAGGTACCTCCCATGTTATATTTTTGTACATTCTCAAAAGACATCAAATTGAAAACTCATTATTGGGCGGGAGTTGCAAGCTAATGAACATTAATTAAGTCTTTTATGCTTAAATATAGTTGAACTATTGTACAAAGTTTTTTGAAGTGGTATTTTCAAATATAAATAAAAATGTGCTATCTATATCGTGTGATCGCGCCACGTTAACTTAACTTTAACTTTGTTATCGGGACATTGTACAGCCGGGCCTAAGTCAGTTTGTACTGACATGTTCACAAAAGATAGCTCTCAATGTTGTGTATAATGATTAATGATGCGTAATGAAGCGTAAAATAAAAATGTAAATTTAGCAAGAATCTGAGTTCATTGGTCTGGATGAGTGTTAGCGGCCCCTGCAGTCATTGGGTAATATCTTTGGTCTTACATAAAGTCCAATTATCCTAGAGGTCAGGGAGTAGAGATACAGATCTCATAAGCTGATGAGCTGAGTCAGTGACTTGCTCTAGCTGCAATCGCAAGTGAAGCGTCACACAGAAGAGAGGGAATTTCATGTAAGTACGACAATCTCGATGATTCTGTATTCATCATTGTTCTGGATTAATCAAATTGAGACTATAGTTCACTTGAAAATAGTATAAAAATGCTGTTTGTAACGAGTTGATTGAGCGAGCGCAGCGAGCGTCACCACGGTACTCTTATGGCACTTTCTCTGTTTTTTTTTTATTGTGTTTACTGCCTAGGTGAAACCGCACAACCAATCGATCTGAAATTTTGCACACATACTAACGTAGTCTATCTATGCGGTCTCTGGGATCGTTTTTGAATGAAATCCTGTGATTGGTTCAAATTTTAGAAAATATCTTTCGATTGGTTGGTCCAATCAATTTGAAATTTAGCAAAGTCATTGCAACCAACATTTTACCCAATCATAAAAAGTTTTAGCCAAATCCTCCCATTGGTTCAAATTTGAAACCATTTTTCCGGTGATTTTTGAAATTTAAACTAAAACCGATGGACCGATCAACTTAAAACTCGCATGGTCATTGGTACCAACATTTAAGGTATTTTTGCCAATTTTCAGGCTAAGCTGTCGTTATTTTCAAAAGGTTTTTTATAATGTAGGGACATTTTATTCCATAATCTTGAAATATTTGTAAAATGTATACTACATTTTCATCCCTGCTTTCTTTATGCTTCTGCTCCAAGGCCTGTAGAGCAGCCAAGAAGTCCACAATTTACAATAAAACTAGCGCATATCAAATCGGATGCAGTACGAAGGCCAAATCCTCCAATTGGTAGTTTAAATAATATCTTCCCATTGGTCGACAATCAAAATGTTTTGCGTGGTGATCAAGACCATTATAATCTAAAATTGTACACATTGTATGCCCAACCAGTCAAGTATTAATTGTCATTTTAATGGGTTGTCAAAAGCTGGAAAAAGTATGTAGGAAAGTCACGACACAATGGATCTGATATTCATCCAGAGTATTTATATGGAGACTGGAAAGTTGCAGATAAAATCGTCTTGTGCCGTGACGTGTATCGTGTCTGGGGATGTTGCATGTTCTGTGCTCGCTCATCAACGCGTTACACTGAGCGTTTTCCTAGTAGCGAGCTTTCGTTTTACATGCGAATTGATATGCGTTTGCAAGATTCTACTCCACAGACCTTGGACAGAGCCGAAATGGGATGCACATTTCACATGGGTAAAATGTTTTTCCAATGATAACATCTGAAATTTCCTTCAAGATTTTAAAAATATTTCCACTGAAAATTGTCAAAAACACCTCACATGCAGGTCACGATCACCACGCTAAATTTGAAGTTAATCAAACGATCAAGCGATCCCAGTTTTAATTTTCAAAAAATCACAGGACCCGTTCAAAAACTATACACGAGACCGCTCTTTTGACATTAGTGTGTGTGCAAAATTTCAGTTCGATCGGTTGAACGGTTTGACCTGGGCAGAGCAGTTAAAAACAACACAAAGAAAGAGCCACAAAAGAGTGCCGGGGTGAATCCCGTGACGGTGGTTAGAATGCTGGCCTTGAGACTGCTGCTGGTCTGCGCATGCGTGCTCGCGCAAGACAACACCAACCTCAACTTCAAAGTCGGAGACAGAAGCTACTTTCTTGTGAATAAACCTGCCACCTGGCGGGAAGCACATCAAGTGAGAAGCATTCACTTTATTTGTCATCTCACAGAAATAATGATGATATATTCTAGAATATGTATTGATCATTGAACTCAAAACTATGAACATTGAGTGAAAATTGATTCATAATATATGTCCTGAGGGTTGTTACTTGGATTTTTTTATAGATAATTTTTTAAGACCCAGCCAAAATTGAAAATTGGTAATATTTATCAAAAATCAGACAATGATTGAAGAACGAAGAATGTACTAAGTAACAACCCTAATACTCTGTTCACACAGAGAATTCGATCATGATCCAGTTCAATTACAAACGAAATCAAAATGGAGCCAAGATTCAAGTTAAGCTTTATAATGCTTGTTACATTCAAATTAGAGCATGCATTTGTAAGTTTATATTTTTAAAATTCATAAATTCTTTTGTTTGACATTGATCTTCTTTTGTTTTCTTTTGTTCGATCATGATTCAGATTTCGATCGCGTTCTTACAACTCAATCGAGATTTGGATCGTGATCTAGTTCGATTGAGTTAAGTTCACACACATTTTCGATTGCAATCGAGATTTTGGATCACGATCGAATCTTCAGTGTGAAGAGGGTATAAGTTTTTCTGTTACCTAATCATAATTGAAATATCAATTAATTTCGTCCACACATTTTCTCTCCACTTAAACAATGTCTGCAACAAGCAGCAGAGTCAATCTCGCATGCAGGATCTCAAACATTTACCTATCAAGTTACATACATTTTTCTTCCCGACTGGAATTAATCGGCAAAGATTTAGAAAAGATCACAACCTCCCATCTTCATCTGATAACTTAACGTTTAAAGCTGGCTTTCCATGATCCGTCATCTTCCGTCAACGTCCGACACCGTCCGACGAAAACGACCACGTGACCCGTCTCGACCAATCCCTCGCCGTCCGAGATTTTTGGGGATGGCTCTGATTGGTCGAGACGGGTCACGTGGTCGTTTTCGTCGGACGGTGTCGGACGTTGACGGAAGATAACGGAGCATGGAAAGCCAGCATAACTCTGATGCTGATAATGTTATCTGCCACAGATCTGTCACGCAAAGAAGTCGCACTTGGCTGTGGTTAGTTCGTCTGACGTCGCTGAAGATGTGAAACAGATCATCAGATTGTACAGCATCCCTTCAATCCACCTCGGATTCCACGACCTGTTCACAGAGGGCGACTACGTCACTCTACACGGTGAGTCACAATCACATTCACTGCCGAGCAAGAGCAACCAAACGAATGGACCAATGATGGGAGGAGTCAATGTAGCATAATAGTTCTCTTTAATCACACAAGAGCAGCACTGTCCATATAGTGGGAGAGGGAGCCAATCAACGTGTGGGGGAAAGACAGTTGAATTTCAAAATGGATCCATTTGCTTTCCATTAGCATTAGCTAATTAGCTGTCACAGCCTTCTTGACGGTCACGGCCCACATCCTTCTGTCACCTGTTTTATTCGTGACATCACATAGCAAGATAATGACTAGTGGTCCATTGATTGAGTTTCAGCATGTATTTAAATTTTAGGACAATATCTCATTGGACTCATTGGATGATTCTATTATGATTCTATCATCGTATTCGTGCAAGTATATAAGGCAAGAATGGCGGTCGGTTAATTAAGGTATTTCGGTGGGTTATTTCACTGGATTTATTTATTCACCGAAAAAAGTGCTATACTCCACAAGTGGACATAACAGATATAAAAGAACCTTTAAACATAAGTAACTATTATTATGAAAAAATTAACAGAGTAAACGATACAGTAAGTTTACAGAAAGGAAATATTGAAAGAAGCAATACAAACAGAATAACACATATACCTAATTTTATCTGGGGCTTTAAAAATCTGAAAATCTTATATGATTTTTGAAAGATACATACGAGCTCAGTAAACTCTTAAATCCTTAATTTCCTTAATTTGTTTTGAAATTTCGTGTTACAAGAGCAGTGAAAATGGAAATACAATTTAAACTCAAACTGTGTTTTATTTTTGCCTTGGTAACCATATCCCCTACAAATGAAGCCAATATTTCTGTCTACATGTAAGCGACAAGAGTGCATCATGTCTACCCATGGAGTTTTAAACACCTCCATGGTCTAACCTTAAGGTCTAACCAACGCCATTGCTGCAGGCGACACACTGCTGGACTTGAAGGCAGAGTTTGCCTCGTGGAATCCGATCTACCCGCGTGGAGGCGCCAAGTACAACTGCGGAGGATTCTCTCTGGATGGATTCATGGATATTGACTGCTCAGAACAGCGACCTTTCATCTGCTCGTTCAACAGAAGAAGATCCGTCCAACACAAACCATTGCCGTTAGTAGTTTCATCATTATTTAAAGTACTGCTCTGTCTTACCAGCACAGTTTTGACTGCGCATTAGTGTAAAACGTTGCAGTTCTGACGCGTACACGAACCGTCTTTCCATTCAGTTCCTGCAGAATCCATCTCTGATAACCAGAGAAAGATGTGAAAACGGAGCAAGATTTTAGCTATTTTTCTCAGTTCTCCAACTCCGAGTTCAGTTCGCGCAATTGTAGAGTTTTGCGGGTTTTAACTGCGCAAGTAAAACGAACACATAGACGGGTATTTGTTTTCTGAATCCTCCTTCACTTATTGAAAATAATCAACAGGGCGCGCCAAAGATAGGACGATAATTTTGTCCGCCGTAAGCGTCATGAGCGTTTTGAGGGAAAGTGTTTCATCTTTATACTAAATTCTTTGGTTTCAGTATCTTTGGATTACACAACAGCTGATTTGTTGACAGCTTGACAGCTGACAGTTCAAACCTGTGTAGTTAAAAATAGTCGTTCAAAAGTAATTCCACGGCTAGTAAATAATCATTTAAAGTTCCATTGTTACCCTAAAGTCATTGGAAATCATCAGTGTAAGTAGAAAACTATTATAAACAAGAAAATGTTGTGGTTATTAGACCGAAGCCGCCATTTTTCAAATGAAAGTCACCGCCGCCTATATTTGACTGACAACAGCCCGCTAATCTTACTAACTTGCTTTTGCCCTCAAAATGCATTGTGCTGCTATCTGCTGATTGTTTCGCTTTGCACATGCCCTGCAAGTACATTGTAAATTCTAACATAGTATCTAACAAGATATTATGAAGCTGTTGGTATTCTTAAGTTTCAGGGACTATGCCTACTTGAATGGGCACAGCAGTTACAAGTGGCATGTGAAGAACAGTGCATTACAGATTGTTGATTATGCATTTGCCGAGAGGACGTGTCGACGGGAAGGCACACATCTCGTGATAATCAACTCCCAAAGTGAAGCCGATGCAATCAAAAAAGGATTTCACGGAAGGTCTGATTATTGGGCGGGAGTTCACAGATTATTTGGAGACTTCTTCACTGTGCTAGGTAATATTATTTGGTTGAAACATTCCTAGAAAGTATACATAGATTTCATTCCAAGTAGGCTCAACTCAAAGTTGACCGTCTGATGAGTTTTATAAGTGACATATTATTGAGCGAGCGACTCCTTCTGTATCTTTTGGCACCGACTTGTTTTTTTTTCTTTCTTACTGAGGCTATACAGGTCACAGTTTTTCTTCGATCGATCTGAAAATTTGCACACATGTACGGACCATTTCTGGGGGTTGCAGACCATAATTGTTTTGAAATCCGTTAATTGGTTAAAATTTAAATAAATATCTTCTGATGAGTTGAAAAATAAAATGGTCTTCGATAAATCTGATCAAACTCATATTTTGCATGGTCATTAAGACCAACATTGTCTCTTACTTTAAAAATTTTCATCCCAATCAGTTAATAACGTATGAACTTATTGACAATTGACCAATGACCAATGACCTGATGGAATTGACCATTGACCACAGATTATTTTGGTCGGAATTCCTGTTCGAGAACTTGAACGTACCGGTGGTCGCTCATCAACGCGTTACACTGAGCGTTTTCCTGGTATCTATTCATGGACCCCGCAGGATTTCAGTCGTGTGGGGAGGTGGGGATATAGGATATCACAAACAAACAAACAGAGAAAGTGCCATAAGAGCACCATAGTGACGCTGGACGCTCGCTTAATAAACATACAGAATACAATTTGATATAAATCCTATACCTAAGAGGAGTTAAGGTTGAGGTTGACAATTGATTCTGTTTCAGGGGAACCACTAATTGAAACAGGGTACAGCACGTGGATCGTAAATAACCCAACGGGCAATTCCACTACAGAACCAGTAGTGTTTTACCAACCAAACGGAGATGGAAGTGTCGTTGGTTTGTCCACTTCGTCCCTTGGAGGCCCCCACTCTTTCATCTGTGAGCAAGAACTCGCATAAGTAGCATCAAGAGAATGATGTCAGTTCGAACAGTCAGTCATGGATAAAGACTTGCCAAATTTAAAGCTTCCGTTCGACATATCAACAGGTTTTAGTCTGCCGCCAAGGGCGTAACCAGGGCTGTGCCCCAAAAACAGCTAATTGTACCTTCCCTGCGATCCAAAATTGAAGCAAACGAATGACCTTGACTGAACATTTTCTGGGGGGCTGCGCCCCCGAACCCTCATGTTCTCCATTGCTATTTCTTAAAATATTAATAATGTCCGACCCATTCCGAAATGTCATCCTGAATAAGCCCTTGTCTGCGTTACCAAACATAAAACAACTATACACCGAAAAATGTCTCACTAAAATCCTTGTCTTGTCCATGTTTGTCTTGGACTAAAATCCACAGCTTCAGCACAAGTTTAACGAACTAAACCCCGTAAGAGTTTGAAATGGAGCACTATTCAGATAGCCCGTCCAGAATGACAAAAATTAGGTACCAAGAAGTTGTGTTTATATCTTTATCGAACGAAATATCTAAAAGGTACAGCGATTTTCTAGAGCAGTTTTATCTTTATTCTTTGGAGGTACAGCAACATCTGAAATTATCGTCGAAATTGTTGTAAAATACACTCCTAAACTGTATTTTTCATAGAGCCGTTTAATCCAGTCTAAAGAGCAGTTAATCTTTTAATACTTCTAAAATATTCATATAATTTTTCGATTATTTTTCAAATAATTTTCAAATATTCCTCCGAATAGTTTAAAATACTTATCTAAATTGTTGTTCTAAAATTATCATTTAAATTATTATCACTATTAAGAGCTATAAAATATTAATATATTTTCAAATATTCCCCCAAATACTTGAAAAAAAGCTCTCCTAAAGTATTCTAAAAATCACACATATAAATTGTTATAAACTAGTTTTCCACTGGCACTTCCAACTGTGTCCGAGTATCAATAGTGAAAGTATGTCTGATATTCTCCATGGGTGTTGCGTGTAACATTACTCGCGTTGCATCTGTATGTTTATATCTAATTAACTTTGGGAATTGACAGCACCTGGCGTTGACGTATATTAGGGAAGTATACAGTACTTGTTTGTGTTGACATATGTGGCCTGATGGAATATTACAGCCTAGCTAATATCACATGCTATGTTTCGCGTCACTCTTGTAATGAGCTTCCATGTAAATTGTGCATCAGGGGGTCTGTGTAGCATTAGTTAATTGTTAGATATTTAGAAAATATTCTATGTGTGCGTTTTAAGATGTTGGTTCAAAATATTGGCTTGATCTTTTGAAATATAAATCTGAACCTTGATGAAGAAGACTAAGTCCATTTTCTCGATTTTTCTTTCGAACTTTTGTAATCAATCAATCTTCATCGATTGTGAATGGGAAGTCCACACATACGTTATGTATATTGCTATTAATTTGCATTGTTATACAGTTATGGATCTCTCAAACTATCTGCCATGTCACAATATTACAATTAATATTGTATGAAGTCAAACAAGTTTGTGAACTAATATCAAGAATCAGTGATAAGGACACCCGTCATTCTGCTTCTAGGTTACAGAAATGTAGTCCAAAATACAAGTAAAAAATACTTTGTTGCTTAATCTGGAAAAGTAAACACTGTATTTTGTAGGTACCAGATTGTTCTAAGCACACATTTTATATCACTGAATATTTAAAATTGAACGTAATATCTCAATCAGACTACAGAGTTGACTTGAGGCAAAAATGAACTTGGACTTTAGTTTGCCGGAGTGAATAGTATTTTCGATGTCTCAGCAGTTGGATCTGCCAGAGACGTCGCATTGAAATCTCATCGCTTTATTGGCAGGAAATCGATCGAGATATCTGGAATTTTCCTTCATCCAGAGAGTCTTTTCGCTTACCAAATATAATCTTTTAGCTATATTAAAAAAACATATTAATATTGAAGAAGACATATTAAATGTCAAGGCGTATGACGTTATCCCGTTCACTTTGCTTTTATGTGAACATTTCATCAAATTACTGTGATTATTAGGAAAACGCTCTGTGGAACGCGGTGATAAGCGAGCCTTGTGCACGAGTTGCTGACCTGTGCTCAAGTGAAAACGAGTCTAATAATATTCAAGTTTCGTACTTTTTAATTATGGCATTGAACACATTTTTGGCAAGGATCAAGGTGCCGTGTATTTACTTGATCGACCGATACATTTTGACAACTATATAACTTCTTTTTGACAACAATACATTTAGGGCCGGTCTTTCAATAGTCTTCTAAACTAGAAGTTAAGTTTTAAGTTGTCATCCAAGGATTGTCATTGGTTGTTGCCATGGCAACACAGTCCTAATTGAATGTTTAAAAGTTAGAAAGGCATTGAGAAACTGGCCCTTAATATTCTATTATACAAGGTGCAAATTGTAAACTTGATTCGACGAACAGTAATTTTCGTCAACTTATCAGATGATAATTCTACAGGCTGAGTATGACTTTGGTTGGTGCCGAATTCTTCTTCGGTTAACTCTGCTGTTTTGACCCTGAGAACCCCCCTACATACGAATGACTTGAGAATGACTGAAGATTTTGTCTGCTCGTATGATTGGGTTTCCTTGATCTGACCCCTTATTATATAACGAACACGAAAACATTTCGATCTGAAATCATTTAACAGCCATAAGAATAGCATTGATCTGAAATGATTTCAACCCGAAATGATATCGTTTTCGTTACAGAATAAGGGTCCCATGATGCCGAGGGATATCAAACTGATTGTCTTCAACTAGAGACTTCTTTGCGCTGAGCAACTTTGATGCGCCGTTGCACAGGACAAGTACGTTGTCCAACTCTACAAGAACATCTGCAATTACTCATGGGACTGAAAAAGGTATGTTGGGTTGACAACAGTTTTCTCAAGTAAGTTTGTTGACTAAAAGAGCAAGACAATTGCTTACTTTTAATTCTCTTTAAATGTTTTGTGTCTTCTTTGACCTCGCCTCTTGATTTTACATCATAATCAATACCACTACGGTATTTTATATACATGCTTTCTAGTATTTGACTTTCATTTATTTAATTACATGTTACCTCACATTCATAATCTCGTTATTATGATGAACATTATTTTAATTTTTATTAAAAATGCAGACTCATTGTCTTTTATATTCTGACAATAATAAATGTAATTACATTTCAGTTTTATTTCTCCGTACCTAACAGTAAAGAGAATTTTATAAAATGTTACTTTGACCTACAAGTATTAATGATAATTTATTTTTCGGAATCATAGAACCATAGTCTACCGCCGTAACTTTTAGAAGTAATAACAGCTTGAAATGAGGAAAAAATAACATTAATATTTCATAAATCAAACAACATGGTTTTATAACCACAGTTTTTACATTAGCACGATTTTACAACTTTTCTCTGTGGTCACGTGACAGTCATCTTCCATTACTACGTCATCAAGTCGAATGCAGCCAACCGAGTCATACAGTCAAGGCACAGGGAAGTAATTTCAAAACCTCCCCTCGCAGTACTCACTGCTTACTTGATTCGTATTGGATGTCTCTCTTTGACAGTTATTATTAAATCTAGCTTTATTGGGTGATTCCAATACGTCGGTAAAAGATGTTTAATCGAGCAGAGGAGTTTCATTTCAGAATAATATTATAAATATAATAGCAATAACTTTGTCAAACTTGCTGCAAAGTCAGATTCATTCAAAAACTTCCCACGTACTCGTATTTCATCTTGAATTTTGATTTAGCAAAAAGTTTATTTTGTGTAATTCTGATATTGCAAATGAAAATGAAAATATTTGACGATTATGCGTAATACCTATATCTAGGTATTTCTGATTCAAATGCCAATGTTAGCTGTGGAGCGTGGGTTCGATTCTTAGGTTTCTGTACAACATCCTCTCTCAAATTCCAACACTTTTCTTCATTTATCATTTTCCAATTATTTCGAGGCATTCAAAATTCGGAATAACCTAGAATATAAGTATTGTAATAAGTTGTCTTTACTTGTCTATAAGTAAAGCTATACAATTAATTGATATACTTAGAAACATCCCATACATTATTCGTAAATAAAAAAAAAAAAATTAATGTGCGCAATATAACCTAGTCGTTGACGCGCCGTTACACCTTAATAATCTAATCTAATTTAATACTTTTCTACATACTCATTAGCATTCTAGGTTTAAACAAAGCAACTCACAATTTCGCTTGTGATCAGATTATGCTAAAATCCAATAGATTTAAAATAATTATCTTCGAATTTTATAAAGAACTAATACCCTTAGGACAGCCATTCTAATGATCCATTAAACAATATGCTACTTGAAATTATCTGTAATTAATCCTAATCTCGAATCCCTGCTTGGCTAACATAAGCCTCATCTTATCTCTGATATTATCAACTGAAGCTGCAAACGGAAAGTGTTACGACTTGAAGAACATCGCATTGAAACCCGGCGATGTTCAGTGAAAATGTTCCTCTTACAGCACAATGTTATTCGCCATACCGCTCTTTAATGAACCATTTAGCCCAGTTCCAAGCCTTTGTCCTCATGTATGACGTAATATCGCATATGAATACGTTGTCGAAATTAATACAATTATTAAATAGATAATAAAGAGGATATTTTGTGAAAATTAATCTAGCAATTCTCTTGAACTTCGAGAAAACAAGGAACAAGATTGCACTCTGGTGGCCACTGTGGTACTAGAGCAATAGCGGACATTTATAGATTGCCAGTCACCTGAGTAAAAGGAGAGGCCAAGCAACATTTTGCTAAACATTAATCACAATAGGAAATTGAAGCAATGGTTCTTCAAATTGTTTTTTTTTCGAGACTTTTCTTCACACTAACAGAGTTGTACTTAATTAATGAGTAACTCCCATCTCTACTAAATAATTCCACACACTGGAGTACCAACCTCTGGGACGACCTCAAAGTGATTATTACGATTATTTTACCATTCATTTCATTTAACACTTTGGGGTCGTAATTTACTCAAATTTTGTGATTATTTAGTAGAGAGAGTTTGAAAAGTGCGTTAAGGTGTAACGAATTTTACCTATTTTCTCCACTATTTGATTTGAAAAGCAATTTAGTTGCCAGCGATTTGCCGAGTTTAAAACGGCCTCTATGATGCAGCAAACACGAGTGAGTAGGAAACAGTCGTGCCAACTGCGCCAACACCAATTATCTTCTAACGACAGCAAGCTAATTGTCGCAAGGTTTCCTCCACTGCAGGCCATGTAATGAGAGAGACAATGTGCTTGAAGATAACGAGGAGATGCCGCCAGACAGCGCTGCACTCGCGATGTGGGCTGACATGGAAC
>OW203766.1:38241629-38306815 GCA_934045905.1 Leuctra nigra
TAATAAGCCCTGCTGAACTTTTCAAAACGCTGTATGCTTCTTTGTTGTACTATACCTCATGTATTGTGATTTGTATCATTCCTACATAATAAGTTAAAATCATATGTAGGGAGGTATTTGAATTGTAATTTTTGTATTTTATCCACAACTGTAGGTTTTTACAGAATCAGCTGAACCCTGAGGTACATAGTAAACTCTTGTTAAGCGAGCGTCTTCACCTGAAACTTAAGGCTCGAATCTCTGTTGTTTTTTTGTTTTTTTTATCTGTCGTGTGTTTTATTTGTTTTCTGCCAAATGAATTAATGGATCAGGCCAATTTTTTCACAAAACTTATATTACTGGTCGTTTACACGTTACACGTTTACACGTTGTAACAAGTTGGCCTATCTAGGTTAGAAAATTAACTTTAAAAATAATAATGTTTGCTTGAAATAGGTTTAAAGAATGAACAAGCTTGTAGCATGGCATTCTTAGAGTCAAGGTTAACTGAACACAAAGTAATTAATTAGAATCATTATGTAAACTTACAATCTTAAAAATTCAACAGCAATCAAAATATAGACAAAAATATAACGAGCAATCAAATAAGTTTAACAATGTGCAATTATATCAAGAAAGTGAGTGAATCCATATAAAAAGTATGTGACCTTACCTAAATTGTGATGTCACCACGTAATAACAAGTGAACCAGTCATTGTGATAACGCTACAAAACCAGTCAGCCAGACTAGTTTTCAGTGATTCCAAGAAAAGCATGGGCCTACGTGCAGAAAGAAAGTCGTTTCGCGGGCTTTAGAAATGACAGAATGTCTAAAATTAGCTACCACGTGTACGAAACCAACCAATCAGATTCTTTGGAGGGAAAACGATGTCAGAGGGTATAAAACGTCAAGCTACCAGCCAAACATCATCAGTCGGAGTTTTCTCAGAGCAGTGAGACCTGCCTCGCGAACCGTGAAGCCTTGTGCACGCAACATAGTATAATTTCAGCGAGACAGTGCCGATGTGATCGAAGGTAAACATTAAAATAACATTTTTGTATAAACGTCAACCCAGTAAATTCAAACTTCAAGCCTAATGCTGAGGCAAATAATATCGCATAAGACAATTTCAAGTTACAAGTGATCAACTGAACAGTTTCAACATTAAAGTCAGTAAATGTTAAAGTATAAAAGTTAGTGAATTGCAACTCCGGGAGAAACCGACGAGTCTGCAGCCACGAACGTCATCAGCCTGAGCCAACTTGATCCAACTGCTCGAGGAGGTCACTCCTTGTGCACGGACTGCTGGACGTCCTGGTAACCAAGGGGTTATTAGACGACATCATCGCATCGCATCTGAAGGAGGTGACATATCCAGTCATTTCATTCTGCTGGTGGACTGGAGTTCACGGGACACACTACGCAAGAGTCAACGCCATCCACTTGTTTACGCGGAAGTAAACAAACCAGACGACATCATCACTACTGCCGACGTATCGAACGTAATATTGTTTCATAATTTTTGATTGCTCTTTTCACATCAATGAACATTTATTTTCTCTGTAATAAACAAATTATAATATTGCTGATTCTTTGTGTTCTACCCTCTGAGCCAAATCCCGCAGGTTTCAGTGGCGCTCAACGTGTGGGGCTCGAATAACATTCCTGGGAGCAATTGTTTTGAAAGAAATAATTGTTTTCTTGATTGTGAAAGAGTTACTCAGTTGTTCTGAAACTTGTGGACACAGGCATTGCGTAAAATTTTCATGTATTTGGAAATTTTACATAGAATCAACCCGTTAACGTAAAGATAAAGCCAACTGTAGATTTGTGCATGTTAGTTCATTACATCTGTTACGATGGCAGATCGAGATGCAAGTTTATCGTCAACTGTGAATTTAGATGATACTGTAGAGGGGGCAGAGCTTAGTGAGTCAGAGGTCACGAGTATTCAGGTGATAGAGGGGGGCAGAAACATCAACTGTGTAGTTAATTGTCATGGGAACAAGTTTGTTGTTATTGATAGCGTGGGAACCAGATTAGGCATCGACAGAAATGACCTGACCCAGTCGCTGATGATTGTTGACGGAAGTCGTCTGAAGAAGATGTAAAGATTCAGAAAATTGAAGAATAAGTCGTAAAGAACTTTTACGATGGATGAAAAAGATGAAGAATATTGGAAATCCTGGGTCGAGCTAAATAAGAAGGAATATGAAGAACAAGAAGAAAATAGAAGTGTCAAATTAGAATTCTGCGAGTTTAGTAATCGGGATTTATACCATTTAATGAGAACAGAACGAATTGATGAATTGTCAAGAAGAATCTATATAGAATTTGAAAGAAGAAGAGAAGAAAAATGGTCGATGAAAGAATTTGCTACATTGGATGAGGAAGAGTTGATGAGTATTTGTCACGACAGGACAGAAGAAAATGCGCAGATTAGTAAAAGGGCAAGGGCAGAATTACTTAGGAGATACGACAAAAAGAAGACGAAAATTGGAGAAGATATAGGGAATACAAATATGAAGCAGAGGAAACGTATTCCAAGCAAAGTTCCGAATATGATGACCACGTGTACGGAGCAGAATATTATGATGATTATGCAGATTCGGAAAGTGAAGATTTGAAGCAATTGTGGCATTGGGAACGCGTAAATCTCATAGAATACGTCCGTGAAGTTTCAAGAAAATGGAAGGATGAACTGGAGAAAGACGCTGCATTCGAAGCAGATGTTTTAACGAGAGAAGAAGAAGAAGTTGTCTGCAATAGGTTGCAATCAGATGTGAATTCTGAGCAGAGCTGTGAGCAGCCTGACAAAGTTGAAGAAAGTTTTTATGAGGTTACAACGCCGCAAGAAGATGTTCAAGATTTTTGTCTGCCCAAGACACAGAAGAAGGAAGAAGAAGAAACGAAGATTCAGAGTCAGAATCGTGTTGAAATCGCCGATATTTCAGTACAAGAGAAAAATGAAGAAGATGCCGAGATTATACTTCCACAAGATAATTTCGAAGAACCCTGTGAACAATTTGAAGTTGAGAAAGTTGAGTTGCAGAACAACGACGTCATCACGAAAGAGCAAGAAGATTTAGACCAGCTGAAGACATGTGAAGTTGTCATTGAAGGTGTTAAAGAAGACGCTGTAAAGAAAGCAGAGAGTCAAGAAAACGAATCGTTCGAAGATGAAGTCATTCCAGAATGTTTGGTACAGGGAGTTGCAGAGGAAACCGTGAACAATTCACGAGATGAAAATGAAGAATTTGAGGTGACTAGACAAGCCTTGGTCAATATTGAGTTTGACGGCGATGAAATGGAGACTGTTTGTTGTGTGGAGGATCTGAACTGTAATGTTGTTGTTGAATTGAATTTGGAGGAGGAAGAATTTGTTGATTTCAGACGCAAAGGTCGTACTGAAGATGTGAAGATTATTGAGAATCTTGAAGATATTGAGGAGATTATTGAGATTATTGAGATGGTTACTGAAACCATAGTTATTGAAGAAAAAGCAGCAGATCAAGAACAATTAGTTAAATCCGAGTCTAGTTTTGTCCAAGAATTTGAGAAGAGCGAAAATTACAACTTTTGTGCGGAGCTTAGTTCGATTCCAGCCGCAAGTATTACTGAACGAGTGAATGACGAGTTATTAATAACATTGAACGACGAGTTGACCGAAACCAGTTATGACGAGAAAATACAACCCTTCGATTACGTAGCAAACATGGAAATGCTCGAAGAAATTGCATACGAAGAAATGATGAAGATTACATGTCCGTTGATGCAAGAATCTCTACAAATTGAAGATAAAGACTTTCAAGATGAAGAAAGTAACGAAGAAACTGAAACGGAAGTCAAGAAAGAAAATGAAACTTATACATCGACCACTGCAAGGAATAAGCGTGAAGAATTCTTCTGGACACACCTAGTTGAGGTAATTTCAATAGGGCCAACGCAAGATGTTCAAGAAGATGCCAAAGTTACATTCCCATTCGATCGTGGACGGCAGATAGAAAAACAATACGTCCAGCAGCTGATTCCTAATGATGACAACAGCAATGTTGATGTTATGGTCGCAGTATGATGACCCAGCAAGAGTAGGTCACTAGGCCAATAACGGGATTGTGATAAGAGAGAGGGTTGAGTTGAGCATCGTTTCCGGGAAGTAGGATGAGGTTTGTTTTTGTTTTGGTAGATGGAGGGGTGAGTTCATTCATTCAGGTTTTGATTAGACAGCTGTAAGGGGAAATAAACTTGCATCTGTTCAAGGAAACTTTTTGTTTGTCAAAAGGAAGAGATTATTCCTGCTAGATAGTCCAGTCTCTATGTGAATCCTTGTTTTATCACCATTTTCTCATTCAAAATTTCAATGTGTTTCAAATTTACTTCAGTCAAAAGGTGAACAACAAGAATTCAGGGGGCTCTGTAACAAGTTGGCCTATCTAGGTTAGAAAATTAACTTTAAAAAATAATAATGTTTGCTTGAAATAGGTTTAAAGAATGAACAAGCTTGTAGCATGGCATTCTTAGAGTCAAGGTTAACTGAACACAAAGTAATTAATTAGAATCATTATGTAAACTTACAATCTTTAAAATTCAACGGCAATCAAAATATAGACAAAAATATAACGAGCAATCAAATAAGTTTAACAATGTGCAATTATATCAAGAAAGTGAGTGAATCCATATAAAAAGTATGTGACCTTACCTAAATTGTGATGTCACCACGTAATAACAAGTGAACCAGTCATTGTGATAACGCTACAAAACCAGTCAGCCAGACTAGTTTTCAGTGATTCCAAGAAAAGCATGGGCCTACGTGCAGAAAGAAAGTCGTTTCGCGGGCTTTAGAAATGACAGAATGTCTAAAATTAGCTACCACGTGTACGAAACCAACCAATCAGATTCTTTGGAGGGAAAACGATGTCAGAGGGTATAAAACGTCAGGCTACCAGCCAAACATCATCAGTCGGAGTTTTCTCAGAGCAGTGAGACCTGCCTCGCGAACCGTGAAGCCTTGTGCACGCAACATAGTATAATTTCAGCGAGACAGTGCCGATAAGATCGAAGGTAAACATTAAAATAACATTTTTGTATAAACGTCAACTCAGTAAATTCAAACTTCAAGCCTAATGCTGAGGCAAATAATATCGCATTAAGACAATTTCAAGTTACAAGTGATCAACTGAACAGTTTCAACATTAAAGTCAGTAAATGTTAAAGTATAAAAGTTAGTGAATTGCAACTCCGGGAGAAACCGACGAGTCTGCAGCCACGAACGTCATCAGCCTGAGCCAACTTGATCCAACTGCTCGAGGAGGTCACTCCTTGTGCACGGACTGCTGGACGTCCTGGTAACCAAGGGGTTATTAGACAACATCATCGCATCGCAGCTGAAGGAGGTGACATATCCAGTCATTTCATTCTGCTGGTGGACTGGAGTTCACGGGACACACTACGCAAGAGTCAACGCCATCCACTTGTTTACGCGGAAGTAAACAAACCAGACGACATCATCACTACTGCCGACGTATCGAACGTAATATTGTTTCATAATTTTTGATTGCTCTTTTCACATCAATGAACATTTATTTTCTTTGTAATAAACAAATTATAATATTGCTGATTCTTTGTGTTCTACCCTCTGAGCCAAATCCCGCAGGTTTCATGTGTTTGTTTTTGTTTCCGACGCCACAGGTCACAATGTATTTTCCGATCGACCTAAAATTTTGCACACATAACATAATACAACATAATACATAATAAATACATAACAACATAATATAATAATATTAATATGTGTGCAAAATTTCAGCTAGATCGGGAAAACATTGGCGTCGGGAAACAAAAACAAACACGCACACAAAAAAACAGAGAAAGTGTCCAAAAGTACTGAATGGAGACAGACTCTCGCTAGGCTCGCTCAATCATTCTAGCTCAGTCTGGTATTGTTTTTGAGCGCTGCCCTCTGATTGGTCGATAAGTGAAAATGTCCTGTAGCTTACGTCGTTTGACCTACTAAATCGAAATTTTTCGCAGTTTTTGAGGAATTGATGTATGGTTTTAGAGTTATAAATTTCATGTAATTGTAAAGCATTTGTTGACGTTATTAACAATTTTGTGGATATTAGCATTTTAAAATAATAAATTACGTCATATTTACAAATACCTTATTTAAAATAGTATGTGCTTCATGGAGGCTCTGAGAGACAGCCTTCTACACGCTCACTTTAACATACGACTTTAGTAGCCTACGTGTGTTCGTACAAGCCTCCTATGTTTTAACATGGGTCGTCATTTAAATGTGTGTTTAACATACTCTATTAGAGTGAGCGTGTAGAATTTATAATAGAATAGAAGTAGAATGGAATGTAGAAAAGAATTTATCATTTTGCTTTTTGTGTGCAATCTTTGATTAAAATAGTTCGTGTTTTAAGGAGGCTCTGAGATACAGAACTCTATAAATTTAAAGCATTTCGCTTAACATTATTGAGCGAGCGAAGCGAGCGACTCCTTTTGACTCTTTTGACACGGACCTCTGTTTTTTTTGTTTTTTTGGGGCTGTTAATAGGAGCAATAGAAGTCGCACCGTTTCACCGATCGACCTGAAATTTTGCACACAAAATTGCACCCAGTTTTGCACCCTAATTTTTTTAAATCCATTCATTGGTTCATTGATAAAATAAATATCTCCTGATAGGTTGAAAAATGAAATTGGTCTTCGATAAATCTGGTCAAACTCATATAGTCACTAGGACCAACATTGTCTCTTATTTTACAAATTTTCATCATAATCAGTTAAGAATGTATGAACTTATTGACATTTTTAATAGCTGTCAGAAATGAAACATTGAAAATGAATGTTTTTCCAGTGTAACTGAATCTGATTTGATTTAGGTACAACTGTGTTTAGATGCTATTTTCAATTTTCAGTGAAGAGCAGATACTTGTATGTTGATTAAGTGGGTCATATTTTAATAATTCAATATGGAACGTATGTCCAAACAAATCATTTCGAGTTTTCGCAAAACTAAGGACCTTGATTGACTTTTCGTAAATTCGTTGTTCTGATGGCCGTGCTTCCTGTGCATCTACTTGGCTGAGATTATATTTCAATAATTTCACAGAGTGGCGTTTGTTCTCTTCTTGTGATCACACGTCATTTCAAATCTCTCTAGCATTTTGTTTTGTTTATTTTCGTTGAAAATTTTGGCAATTTGGTGTTCTTTGTGAAGGTTTTAGTAAAGTTTCCCCGCTTTTATAGCAGGTGAACATTATTTATCGAGAGTTTTTGTCAGAACATTGATATTTCATAATAGTCTTCTTCTACCAATAGGTACCTAGGTACCTACTTGTGGAAACGTTGGATTCATTCCGTTTCTGAGCTTCTGTCTAACCTGACATTTCAATGAAAGTTGCTAATTTTTTTAAAGGTTAGATTCATTCAGTTGAAAACATTACTTTGTCTTATTGTAATTGTGGAACGTTGGATTCATTCCGTTTCTAAACTAGGTAGAACAGTTTAACGTTTAATCTAAGTTTAATAACGTTAAAACATTTATTAATGTTTTCTATGTGTTAACGCATCTTCGGTTCTATGTTTGCGCACGTGTCTGGTGCTCGCTCATCAACGCGTTTCACGGAGCGTTTTCCTAGTTAGTACTAAGACGCGCATACATTTCAAGTAGTGTCAATCAATTCAATTTATTGTAGTTTAGTGGCTTTCAGGAAAGTGCTTCCTCTTTGGCCAAAGTAGTGTGGTGGGCACATGCTCAATGCTAGATCTTCGCGGCCAGCTTGCCCTCCTGTGCCCCCTGAACATGTGACGGGGATCGGGTGTGATGATGGACCGGAGCTAAAGCTGAGAGTGGGTGTAGCTTCACTATTAGTACATATTTGTACTTAGACGCGCACGCATTTCATCGAGTAGTGTGGTGGGCACATGCTCAATGCTAGATCTTCGCGGCCAGCTTGCCCTCCTGTGCCCCCTGAACATGTGACGGGGATCGGGTGTGATGATGGACCGGAGCTAAAGCTGAGAGTGGGTGTAGCTTCACTATTAGTACATATTTGTACTTAGACGCGCACGCATTTCATCGAGTAGTGTGGTGGGCACATGCTCAATGCTAGATCTTCGCGGCCAGCTTGCCCTCCTGTGCCCCCTGAACATGTGACGGAGATCGGGTGTGGATGATGGACCGGAGCTAAGGCTGAGAGTGGGCACCATTAGTACATATTAGTACTTAGACGCGCATACATTGCAACAAGTAGTGTGGTGGGCACATGCTCAATGCTAGATCTTCGCGGCCAGCTTGCCCTCCTGTGCCCCCTGAACATGTGACGGGGATCGGGTGTGATGATGGACCGGAGCTAAAGCTGAGAGTGGGTGTAGCTTCACTATTAGTACATATTTGTACTTAGACGCGCACGCATTTCATCGAGTAGTGTGGTGGGCACATGCTCAATGCTAGATCTTCGCGGCCAGCTTGCCCTCCTGTGCCCCCTGAACATGTGACGGGGATCGGGTGTGGATGATGGACCGGAGCTAAAGCTGAGAGTGGGTGTAGCTTCACCATTAGTACATATTAGTACGTAGACGCGCATACATTGCAACAAGTAATGTGGTGGGCACATGCTCAATGCTAGATCTTCGCGGCCATCTTGCCCTCCTGTGACCCCTGAACATGTGACGGGGATCGGGTGTGGATGATGGACCGGAGCTAAAGCTGAGAGTGGGTGTAGCTTCACTAGCGCAGTAGAGCCAAATAATACGATTATAAATGTAAATAAGTTTTTTTTAGGCTATATCTTTAAAATAATCGAGTATAATAATAGAGTAGAGAATATTTTACGCAGCCGTCAATTTCTACAACGGTCCCCATCAATACCGAAAACTTCAAATCAACACTTCATTGTTTACTTCTTTAAAATAATATAGAGTAGAGATTATTTTACGCAGCCGTCAATTTCTACAACGGTCCCCATCAATACTAAAAACTTCAAATCAACACTTATTGTCTCTGATTGTGCCCCTTTAAAATCCCAACAAAAAATTAAAACAGAAATTCACAAATTAATGGCATGTTTCAAAAATAACGAGAATACAACTTAATCTTACGCCGCTAAAGATACATGAACTTCCTTTTTTGTGATTAAATTCAGTCGATTAAGTTCTCGCAATACATGTCTCCTCCCGCCGATGATTAATAATGCAAGTTTCCAATATTAATGGGCTTCTCTTTGTCACGCAGCAGTTATCTACTCGCGCGCAACTGCTGTGGAAAACTAGTTAGAGTCTCGTCGACGATCTTGCGCGCGTAATGAACAAGGTCGGCGTCGTCAATCATTCGCCGCCGATGACGTCGCGACGTCGCCAATGAGGCGTCGATATCGCGGCGTCGTTCACACTCCACCAGGCGGCGCTCGCACTCCGGATGTGAATAAATCGACTCGAGGGTTTACTCTTCACGTGTCGTATGTTTTGTCGACGTGCAGTTGAGCGAGCGACGTTTTTTCGCTCATTTGGCACGGACCGTTTTTATGTTTTTCTGTTACTGCTGAATTCAGGTCGCATCGTTTCTCCGATCGAGTTGAAATTTTGCTTCTGAGGGACTTGCTCAGCCGTTTGCAGACTGAAATGTTTTTGAAATCCGTTGAATGATTAAAATTTTGATTTGGTTCATCGGATTAATTTGAAATTTTGGAAGGTTATTCAGACCAACATGTTGTCAAATTTCCAGCCAAATCGTAAAATTACTTCAAATTTCAATAATCTGATTCATCGAAAATCAATTTTAATACCAAAATTATCTCGCATTTTACAAATTTTCAGCCCAATCGGTCAAGTATTTACATACTTGTTGACATTTTAAAAGTTTTGAAATATCAATAAAGTTCAAGTAAAAGTGGTAACAAAATTCCACAGCTGTTTAATCTATATAGGAATTTAGTCATAGAAAGAGAAGTGTCAGAAGATTAAATCAACATTTGCAACTACCCTTGTATCTTGGTCTATTTTAATTCAGTGACTGTCTTGCTGCAAGAAACATGGACATGAGAATGTCTTTATGACAAGTAAAGTCTCTTGCATTTTTACAAAGTCACAAAAGAACGTCGATAAAAAGCATAGTGAATATTCCTTTGTACTCACATCGTCCACTGAATTCATCGCAGACGAACGAGCGGACGCTTTTGATCGTCCCATGCCTGTTCGTCCGTGGAAGGGTTGATACAAAATGTCCAGAATTAAATCTAATGTTTTCTGAAATCTCCTTTGCGGTCAAGCTTGACTGGCGCCGTCTCAAAGACCCCGGTTCGAGCCCAAGTATTTGCAACCGAGGTTACCTCACATGGCTTGACAGTTTGTGGCAGTTCAGGTGGAAGCGCAAAACCACTGATATAGGGTTGAAATCCGCCGCGCGTTTAAGACGCTCAGATACGTGGCAGTTTCCTAGACGTCAGTGATGACATGTGTTTCCATTTGACAAAATAGTAACAGAATTGTTGGACGATAAAGCGAGGAGCAAGTTGGCTCAGAGACTGGACTTGCACTTCAGAGGCCAGGGTTCGATTCTCCCTGCCGATCTTCCTCACTGAGGTTGTTTTGTGGTTGCTCTCAATAGCAAAGGCATATTTTGGGAAGGTTTCCTACTATTATTCCACTAAAGCTTCCATTTTACCGTCCATCCATGCCATTTATTAATTATTGTAATGCCACAATCATCTCCAGGCTAGTTGCGAAACAGTGCGGCGTTAAACAATACAAATAAAACAGAGTAAAGAAGAGAGATACGATTGCAATAATGTAGGAAAGAATATAAATCAATTCGTTAAATGCTTTTATGAACGCCAACTGTAAATACAGTAAAATCTTTTTTCTTCAAATATTTGGCATTTAAACCAATATGTTTTCTTATTTCGGGGCTTACATCTACTGCTGTTTAGTGATAATTCTAACAACTTAGGGCCAGTTTTTCAATGCTCTGTTAAATTACAGTTAATTGGGACTCTATTGCAATACAAATACAACAACAAATACATTTCTTTAGAATGTCCAAAAAGCAACTGTTAAACTTAACTAAACACCTCTCCTAAATCAAGGAAGTGTCGAGCATTGATTCGGCCGTTACCAACCCCCTTAACACATCATCAGCGTTCTCCTATCATAGCTGTTGGAGCGGCAACATCGGAGAGGTTCTCTTTGAGAATCCGCGCTCGGCTGCACATAAATGTATCCACAACATCATGGGCGACGTTGCAACATCGACTCCACTTGCATGTTTACTGTCTTGTCTCTCTCAATTAGATATCACGCCATGATTTTATCTTAGTTTGACAGCGACGAAGTTTCCTAATCAATTTGGATTCGCTGTGTCTTTGTGTTTTGCGAACTGAACTGAGCAGACGGCTGGAAATTGTATACGTCTGTCAATAAGACGAGAAAACGACGAGTGGATCGTATTTGAGTCAGCCATTGTGACGGATGAATGTTCGTTCAAGAAGCAGTCGCGATTCATAACATCGAAATCGTGAATAAAAGTGGGGACATAATTGACACAAGAAGGCTGTGAGTGGAAACACAATTTCATTGAAAATGTTTTGTGAAAAGCAAGCCATTCTCTTGCATGTAGTTGTGACATGCTGTGCGTGAGTTGCTGATTTATACACTCTAGAGTGAAAGCAAATAGCTATAATTTGTACGTGGTCAGAGTGCGATAGATCATTTTGACACCTATTTAAAAGTAAGCTTAAAATGTCAACCGATGTTTTGACCGATTTCGCCGCAAATTTGTAAAATATGATGAGTCGGTCTCATTCAGGCCATTGCATATCACGTGACTTTATTTCTCTACATCCGATCAAAAGAAATAGTTACCTATGAGTACATACCTTACATCGTTCATGTTGAATAATCCAAGGTGATTTATGAAGAAAATTCACTGCATACTGGAGCTTATCAATATCTGCAGTCAATAATATTTATTTTTGCAGTGGTTTAATAAATAAAAACAACACAAATCTAGTGTATCCGTACGCGTGTGAAGACTGTCAAAACCAAGTGCTGTTCGTTTAAACATTACATTCATAATAGCGGATATAATTAATATCTCAACATTTCGTTGGAAATAGGAAGAAAGAGCGCATGTTATATATTCTGACATTGCGTAAGGTTTGTGATGCATATATGCCTTTTTATTAGAGTAATGTTTGCTGTTCTTGGCTGCCCGTAGAATTTCCTTCAACTTCAGGTCTTGATTTGAGAATATTTAGGTGCAAGGAAGTAAAATCATCTAATATGTTATTTTCGCAGTTCTTTTCTGCGTAGATTAGTTCCAACAGATGTGTCCTAACTTATCTGATGAGTGAGAAGTATTTGCTGAACTGAACCCTTCCAAATGAAAATGTGTAGCTTTTTGGTTAAAAAGTCACGTGATATGCAGCCACCTTAAGCTCAGTTAAAAGCTCAAACGTTTCATTTTAACTTTCCAGCCAATCGTTGGGTTTTGTTGATAATTATCCAAGAAAATGGTTGTCTGGTTTCTTCAAGCCTGCAGTTTCTGATATAAAGAAAGACAATGTACATTTCCTCATAATGAATGAGGCTTGATCTGTAGTAACAGGCAAATATACAACTTAGTAAAGTGGGTTTTATGTGAACACATTATTCAGACATTTGAGGAGAGCTGCGCGAATGAATCTCCTCCAAGAAGCAATCCTTCTCCTTCAGAAGCCCACAAGCAATCTCGCCACATTGCCAGAACAAATATTAGTGAAATAATCGATCATTTGTGCGAATCTATCACTCGAACGCGTCTATCTGTTTCACTTAGATAATCAATGTCCCCCCCACCCCACCCACTTTATCCGCGATGTCGAATGATGGATCACTCGCGAAGTTTCAACTCTTCTCCTCCGCCTCCAACCGCCAGAGCGCGACACTGAGTTGTCCACGATGCAGGGTACAAACTCGAATGTATGGTGTGCTCACTCTGGGGCGATACTGACTCTTGGGTGGACTGCTGTCTGTTTACCACAGAGAAATATTTCAATATATGACTATAATATTGAGGGACACGGTTTTGCCATTTTGTATATTTCAAAACAATCCCTGCCATCTTGAATGGTCCATTATCTGCTAGGTATTCGAACAAATAAGCGATACGTGATGGAGCCACTTCTGGCAGGAAACTTTTTTAGATGCATTTTTTTATTTTGAATTTCATGTTTCCATAGGGCAGTGAAAAAGTAGAAACAATTGGAATTTAAATTTAGTTACAAGTTTACGTTTTCAGCCATAACAAACAACTAAAGCTAATTTAATATAATTTATTTATTAAATATCCCCGTGATATCCTCCATTATTTCCCGTATTGCTAGTACCAAAGAATCCACCAGAGGTCAGTCGTGTTCCTTATATTCTCGAATAGCGAAGGCAGTAAAATTTAATCAGCTGTCAATTCAAAATTTCGGAGTTTTACTTGTAACATTGAATTTCATAGGAGAGGTAAAAGGTCGGAAGTCTATTTTCTCGATTTTGCGTTGCACACTTTTGGAATGATGTAACCAAGCTCTGTCAATTGTCATTTGACTGATGTCAACAAATACTAAAGTGTTCTCTTACTAATGTCACCATTACAAATATGATTGGATGAATACAGGTATTTGAGTCACTTGAAGAATCATTGAAATGGACTTCCGCCCTTTAACTTCTGAGACACATATATGGCGCGTGTGAGCACACCGAGGTTTCCGCATCTCTGTGATGTTGGTATCACTGCGTCGTGGTGGCCGTCTTCGAATGTCGCGCAGTAAACACCCTCAAAGTGAGATCTCGCATCAATCTCGCAGCCATGTATCTCGATCTCGATCGACATCGCCTGCCAGCTGTGAAATCTGAATTTCCTGCCAGCGACGCGGGCTTTCAGATGAAGGAGATGAATAAGATCGCTTGGCACTTTCAGACTCATATTGTGGCGAAGAAGTGCAGTACTTCGTGTCAACTGCATGTCGTTTTACACAAAGTTAGACGTCAGATAAAACGTTACAAGTTACAGAAATGACTTACAAAATAAGTGAAATGCTTCAAGTGAACAACCATTCAAAACTTTTGGCTCAATCTCTAACATTGTTTTCGTATTACATGTCAAACGGATCAGAACAAATATTCCACAAAAGAATACTTGCTCTCATGTTTTTCTCCAAATTGATTTCTAGGTAGATCGACCTCCTTCAATAGTCTGATTGGTTGTTGCCATGCCAATACAGTCCTAATTGACTGTTTAAAAGTTAGCAAGGCATTGAAAAACTGGCCCTAAGACATTCCTAGCGTGGATTGTAGTCTCAGCAATATTAACCAATTAATTTGCTAATTATAAATGTAATAATTGCATTTATAATTGAAGTAGTGCAAGAGGGGTTAAAACCAATGCTGTAAGACAAAGACAAATGCCACTTGATGCAGTATATTACTGATCCTCAGAAACTCTTCCCCAATGGCTCAGTTTTCAAAAATAAAAGTCTTCAATTCTTGAAATAGCATGCATTCATCTGATTGGTGATGGGGGATAGTTTATCCTCAGGACACGCAAACAAAATGTCACGAAATTAAATATTTGATTTGGTATAAAAATACACTTTTCCTCAAAACACAAACCAGCTCTTGCTGAAGCCCTTTATTCTTCGGTAATTGCGAAACATCCCTTGTTTATTTTTCATTCATATTACAAATAAACATGGGGGTTTTCATTCAGTGATATGTTATTTGACAAAGTACAACGGTGAAATCTTTGCATGAATCTAAGCCGGCTGACTACTACCCTGTATTTCACTGCCAACCCCTCAATACGTCAAATACTTTGTTAAAGCATTGTCATTAGCTTTATGTTGGGATATGTATGCTTAGTCGATGTTGTAGGCCTCACTTTGATACAAGTGGCTCTAAATTACATATTAATTCTGTTTACGATCAGATCATGTCTAAACAATATTTAAACTACGGCCACATAAAAAGCATATTGATGTACTGTGTCAGGTTTTCCTGCAATCTGGTAGAACGTAAGACGTCGAGCTAGGAATCTGACCTTGATGCATCACGTTATCACGAGAGGCGCGCTTTGTCATTACTAGCGAGGATCTTTAGGACCTTTGAAACGGCCAAAAAGGCAGGCATATAGTACCTTATAATTATTAAAAAAGGACCACAGAATCCCGAAAAAGACCAATGAAATTTTATGTTATCTAATATTCGTCAACATATTATTCGATGCATCGGTTTAGGAGTTAGACTTGGAGTAATATATTAAAATTAACTTATTATTATTAATTTATTGTATGAATGACGTGTCAATATATGGAAGTGTCAATTATTGATGGCGCATCCAAATGGTGGATGGACATTTTATGAATTGTGGTCTAGACCAAAATTCATAAAATTGTTGTACACTAGGAAAACGCTCAGTGTAACGCGTTGGTGAGCGAGCACGGGGACGTGCAAATTCTCGAACCGGAAATGCGTACACAAGCACAGAAAACATATACATCCATATTGAATTGAAATATGATCACTCAATCAACACAACATATTATGCTTTTCATTGAAACTTGAAAAAATATCTAAGCATCCTGGTAAATATAGCAAATCAGATGCAATTCAACTGGCACTGAAAAACATTCATTTTGATACTTCATTACTGACAGATATGAAAATTTTTAATAAGTTCATACGTTCTTAACTGATTGGGATGAAATTTTGTAAAATAAGAGACAATGTTGGTCTTAATAATCATGCAAAATATATGAGTTTGATCTGAATTATCGAAGACCGTTTTCATTTTTCAGCCTATCAGGAGATATTTATTTAAATTTTAACCAATAAATGGATTTCAAAAAAATTATGGTCTTCAAACAGAGAAGGTTGGCTTTACATGTGTGCAAAATTTCAGCTCAATCAAAGAAAAACTCTGACCTGTATAGCCAAAATATGAGTTTGATCAGAATTATCGAAGACCGTTTTCATTTTTCAGCCTATCGGGAGATATTTATTTAAATTTTAACCAATGAATGGATTTAAAAAAAATTTGGGGCCTGCAAACAGAGAAGGTTGGTTTTACATGTGTGCAAAATTTCAGATCGATAGGTGAAACGGTGCGACCTGTGTATCGTCTATTAACAGACAAAAAAAAAAAAAAAAAAAACAGAAGTCCGTGCCAAAAGAGCCAAAAGGAGACGCTCGTTTCGCTCGCTCAACAAGCATTTCATATTATTTTCCCCAATAATTTAAGAAAATGACAGAATTAATAGCAAGAAAAGGACAGAATTCATAAAAAAAATTGAGAAACAGGCATTTTCAGGCGAAATGAAACACATATTTTAGAAATCAGGAACACATGAAACATATTTATATATCATTTTTAAACGAGTCTGAACAAAAAACTAAAAAAGGATTGTCCTAAGCATCCTTGCCCCAGTCATTACCTATACATCCACGACATAGTTTCCGATCCCTAACCACGATGCATTGTCATGGTAATAGTTGCAATTTTATGTGAGAGTGAATAATTGTCTTCTCTTATCCCGATTCTGTAATAGCGTATGATGTGAAACTCCCATCTCATTCGCTATGTATTATGTATGTAATCAATGAATCCACATTTACATCTAAAGTTCCCGACATGCATCAGACATCGCACTATATGTGAACTAGTTCAGCATAATTACCAGAGTTGTTTTGTTGCTAAGACATAGAGGATCAAAAGCTGTTATCTAAGCGTCACAATTATGACGTCTTATTATGATTAGTTTAGGAAACGACGCTCGCGCTCCAAGCAGCAGACGCCAGAACTGGAAAACTCGGAAACTCTCAAATACAAAATATAAATTATTAATTTCAAGCTACATTTGAACGAATGAATAGAAGAGATTTTCGAGCTTTGACGTTTCTTCCGTTATTTTAAAACAAACGTTTTTCAGGAACCAATTTCATGGATGTTTTCATACATTAGCAATTCTCTGAGCGAGAGGAAAGTTTATGCAATCGTATACAATGGAAACATGGAGGCTGTTGGATCCATCGGTTTTCTTTCCAGTCGCTCGCGGCAATTATTCCTGTCAACTTGGTTGTAAGAAAAGAGACGCAATTTCCACAGGAAAAACTCTTTGCCGTCTGAACGTGTAACATTACTTAAAACTAACGTTTCCTTTGTGCTGTTTTAACCCTTTGGATATTGTTACTGTTTTGTTTCAAGAAAAGAAAATTACATAAAGGAAAGACAACAAAAACACGATGTTGTGTTTTATTAGAAATAATGCAATGAAAATATTTTTTTTGGTCGTTGTTGTAGCAAATGGATTGGTGGTCAGGAAACGTGAAAGTAGGTAACATGAGCATTTATATGCAAAGAGAAGTTGATGTTCGATAGACCTTGGAAGCAACTGTCAAGAATCTATAATGATTTGTAAGTGATCAAGGTGCTAAGGTGATAAGTTTTTATTGATAAAACATGTTTGGAAAATATGGAAAAAAATAGCTCTATACCACAAAATCTTGAAGTTTGACCGAATTGGCTGACGATTTGTATACAAATCTGATAAAATGTCGTGTATCATTGAACATGCGATAGCTTGAGTTTGGTTGAACCAACGGTTCATTTTTTATTTTTAACCAATCACACGTTTCAATCCACGTGACATTAATGCGTGGGGAAAATATCAGTCCGATTGGTTGGAGGATTTTTTGAGGACAGAGAATTTTGCCAAAAAATATCAAACTGTTGTCTTTTGTCGATTGTGGTTTGGTCGTCAATTTTAAGAGTTCTGTGGACCCAAGGTCCACAGAATCGTCCATGCATCGTCACACACAGCCCACTGGATGCAATGCAATGCAAGGTCCATGCATTGCCACCACACCGCCCTCTAGATGCAATGCAATGCAAGGTCCATGCATCGCCACCACACAGCCCACTGGATGCAATGCAATGCAAGGTCCATGCATCGTCACTACACCGCCCCATGGATGCAATGCAATGCAAGGTCCATGCATCGTCACCACACAGCCCCCTGGATGCAATGCAAGGTCCATGCATCGTCACCACACAGCCCCCTGGATGCAATGCAATGCAAGGTCCATGCAGGAAAAAAGTTAGTTCTGTGAATTATTCTCAGTATTTTCGCTTATATTTGTGGATTAATCGCTAGTTTTGCATGTTTGTTGTGTTGAATGGTGATATTAGATATTTTGGGAGCCATTCAAACCATTTTTCCGCGTCAGAATCTGTTTAAAGTATTAGAAAATAGTTTTATATACTAGGTCTACGAAACCTACCAAGAGACGCTTGTAGCTCATTTGGACTTGAAGTAATGTGAGCAATGAGTGGAATATATAAAGTTTGGAGTGATGAAGTAAACCGGCTAGATGCCCCTTCAGCTGTAGACAATGTCATAAACATTTCTAGTCAACCCATAGGAGCTTCTATAAATGATTTTTCGTCTAGTGATGAATCGGACACGGAGCTAATGCAAGTTGAGTCTGCAACCAATGAGATGTCTTTGAACATAGTTCCCGATGGTTTCACTATGGTGACAGGAAATAAAAGGCGTCGTAATTGTAACGATCGTCCCAGCACACGATCATCTGGGTCAGATGCTTCAGGCCCATCATCCAAGAGAGTGATCAACCTTGTGCGTACGCAGAACTCATTTGAGCCGCTTGCAAGTGCAAATGATATGGACACGACCCCGATGACGGCGGAGACTTTGCCAGATAAGAAGTATAAAATCCCACCAATAGTGATTCAAAATATGAAATCTCATAAGGCATTAGTTGAGTTGCTCTCCGCTGTATGTCCAGAACAAGGGGCATTCATAATCAAACCTGGTCTCGAAGTTTCTCGAGTAATCATTAGAGATATTACCTCGTACAAACTAATTACCTCCGCCCTAGACTCGACTGAGGGAATAGAGTACTACACGTTTCCAACTGAGCGCACTAGATCACAGCGTTTTGTTCTGAGAGGTCTGCCACAATCTGCTGAAACAGAAGACATTCAAGAGGAGCTGAAGCAGCAAGGCTTCAATGTCCGCTCTGTGCGGCAGATGAAGATGCCTGGAGACAGTACACGTCTTTTGCCCCTTTTTGAATGTACGCTAGTAAGTACGAGTGGTCAGGCTCCAGTGGACCTCAGCCAAATCAAGAGACTCCTCTACTGCGTGGTCTCCACCGAGGCCCCACGGAGCAAGAAGATTAATGTCATACAATGTTTTAATTGTCAAAGAGTGGGTCATACGGCCAAATTTTGTCATCGCCAGCCACGATGTGTTCGATGTGGAGGCGTGCATCAGGTTAAGGAGTGTAAGGAGTCACCAGAAACAGCAAAGTGCTGTAACTGCAATCAGCAGCATGCCGCTTGCTACCGAGGATGTGATGTCATCAAGGCAGCAACTCGTCATGCTACTCGAGCCCGACGTCCACAGCAGCAAGATGGCTCTTCTCCACAGCATGATAACCGAGGGAATACTCAGACGCAACCCACGCCCGTGCCACGAGTCTCATTGGCGCAACCACGGACTTTTGCTTCTGTTTTGAACACTCAGATAAATCCAGAGCAACCCTCGTCCTCAAACACCACTGCCTTAGAAGAAGCAGAGAGGCCACCCAATGCTCTTCCTGAACTCGTACAACCGGTAGTACCTCAACAATCAACTATTGATTGGATAGCCCTTATAAACGGCATTGCAATTTTTATAGTTAATATGAACATTCACCCCATCATTACGTCTCTGGCAAGTTTTGTGCCAACTCTTCTTTTGTCTGTACAAAATCGCAATGCCAGCGATTAATTCAATTAATCTAATCATTTGGAATGCTAATAGCATAAGTTCTCGTAAAGACGAATTACTTCTATTGATGGAATCACGAAATTTAATGGCTGCCCTTGTCTGTGAGACCCATCTTAACCCTAAGGACAAGCTTAAGCTTGCCAATCACTCAGTGTATAGAACTGATCGTCCAGGAGACAGGAGAGCAGGAGGGACTGCAATCATCATTGACAATCGAGTAAGTCACTACGAGATTGTTTTACCTGAAACGAAATCAATAGAGGCTACCGCTATCCTGCTTTTTACTAAACTGGGTCCACTACGGCTTATAGCCACGTATTGTCCTCCGCGAACTAAGCTTCTCACAGCAGATATAGAAGCATTAATGGACTCGAATTACCCGACTATTCTCGGTGGCGACCTTAATGCTAAGCATACAGCCTGGAACTCGCGAGTTGTCAACGCCAATGGCCGCACTCTCCTTTCACTCTCCCGTATAAGTGACTTTACTGTGACTGGACCGCAAGAAGCGACACATCTTCATATCCCTACAGGAAGAGCTGATGTTCTTGACATTGCGGTGGTGAAAAATCTGCGACATTCCATTGAATTAGAAACACTTTTAGAATTGTCTTCAGATCATAATCCTGTACTTTTGAGCGTAGGGGACTCATACGAGACCGTTGATCCCATCATTCGATTCAATTACAGAAAAGCAGACTGGGAAAAGTTCAGAGAGCATTTATCAAATAAGTTGGAGAGTGGACCACTTGATTCGCATCAGGATATAGATTTAGCAGTAAATAAATTAACGGAAAATATTATGGAAGCAAGAGCGATCAGTGTTCCCATTTGTAATACAAAAAGGTGCACAATATTTGATCTTCCACGTGGAATTAAACTGTCAATAGCCACTCGAAACCGTGCACGTAGGAGATGGCAGGCGCTCAGAACACCTGATTTACATGAAGAATATAAGCTCTTAGACAGATCTGTAAAGGAATTAATTCGTCGCCACAGGAGAGAGAGGTGGGAAGATGCTGTAGCCACACTAGAACCAGGGAGTCGTCCACTCTGGTCCATGGCAAAACGACTGACAAGAAGCAAACAACCAAATCCACCCATTCAAGGTAGTACACACCTTGCATGCAGCCCACATGATAAGGCAGAAGTTCTAGCAGATTCGCTTCAAAATCAGTTTTCCCCAAACCCGCCGACTAATTCATCAGCACATATCGAGGCTGAAGTAAGAACCCATCTTGCTATACACAAGGCGCAGGCTGAAGATGATGAAGTCGTTCTCTGCTCTATGGACGAAGTAATTATATATCTAAATGAACTTGCAAATGGCAAGGCACCTGGTATTGACGAGATCACAAACACGATTCTTAAAGAACTTCCTATACCTGCCGGTGAACGTATCCTTGAAATATTTAATGCCAGTCTCCGTCTTCAACACTTCCCCACCCAATGGAAAGTAGCCAAAGTCATTGTGTTCCCGAAAGCGGGAAAGAATCTTCGTGACCCTGCAAATTACCGGCCGATTAGTCTCCTCTCATCACTATCGAAGCTTTTTGAAAAGGTCCTTCATGCTCGAATTAGAGGCCACGCAAACGCTACAAAGCTGCTGATCAATGAGCAGTTTGGCTTTCGACAGAAGCATTCAACAACACATCAGCTTCTACGTGTGGTTGACAAGATAAACGATGGATTTAAAAAGCTGAAAGGAACTGGTATAGTTTTCCTGGACGTTGCTAAAGCATTTGATAGAGTTTGGCATGAAGGCCTACTACAAAAACTAATTAAATATCAATTCCCCAACTACTTAATCAATATCATCCACTCCTATTTAAATCAAAGATCCTTCACCGTACACATCAACGGTGCCTGTTCTTCAGCGAGGCCTATTCTGGCTGGAGTTCCTCAGGGATCTATCATTAGCCCCATCCTCTTCAACATCTTCACCAATGACATCCCAACTAACATTCCGGACACCGAAGTAGCTTTCTATGCTGACGATGCCGCAGTCATCTGCCAATCTATGGCATCTAATCAACTTGGCCCGCCTCTGCAAAAAGCATTAGACGTACTCAGCCACTGGTATACAGAGAACCGTATAGCCCTAAATTCATCTAAGACAGAGGCAACACTCTTCACCAAGCGACGGAAATTTCAACCCCCTACCATAAACATCTCTGGTACAGATGTCTCCTGGTCTCCCAGCAATGTTTACCTGGGTGTCACCCTGGATGCCAAGCTCTCCTGGAAGGCCCACGCTGAGAAGATTGCCAGCAAGGCCAACGGGAAGACGGCGGCGCTGTTCCCACTGCTCAAAAGCAAATCCATGCCGCTCACCAGCAAGCTGCTTCTTATCCAGAGCGTCATCGTGCCCACACTGACGTACGCCTCACCAGTGTGGTACGAGAGGACTTCAGCGGGAGCGAGAACAATGCTGCAGAGGGTGCAGAACAGGGCCCTCAAGATCGCCCTGCGCACTCCGATGTTCACCCGGACGAAGAGCATACACCAAGATATAGGATTTGCCTATCTCCACGAAGTCATGGAAAATCAGAGAGAGTCGTTCTACGCAGCACTCGGAGACCATGGAAATCCACTAATCAGCAGACTGGCTGATGTTACTTCCTAACTCTTGACTCCTATAGTCTAAATTTGTGTCAATGTTTTACAATTTTTATAATTTCCAAATGTCATGACAGAGTTATGTACAAACATTATGTGTACGGTATCTGAAAATTCAGGCACTACAAGTATGTAGTAGCCAACAAGAGCGAAGAACAGGTCCATGCATCGTCACCACACAGCCCCCTGGATGCAATGCAATGCAAGGTCCATGCATCGCCACACACCGCCCCATGAATGCAATGCAAGGTCCATGATCCCCACCGCACAGCCCTCTGGATGCAATGCAAGGTCCATGCATTGCCACCACACCGCCCTCTAGATGCAATGCAATGCAAGGTCCATGCATCGCCACCACACAGCCCCCTGGATGCAATGCAATGCAAGGTCCATGCATTGCCACCACACCGCCCCATGGATGCAATGCAATGCAAGGTCCATGCAACGCCACCACACCGCCCCCTGGATGCAATGCAATGCAAGGTCCATGCATCGCCACCACACCGCCCCCTGGATGCAATGCAATGCAAGGTCCATGCATCGCCACCACACCGCCCCATGGATGCAATGCAATGCAAGGTCCATGCATTGCCACCACACCGCCCTCTAGATGCAATGCAATGCAAGGTCCATGCATCGCCACCACACCGCCCCCTGGATGCAATGCATTGCAAGGTCCATGCATTGCCACCACACCGCCCCATGGATGCAATGCAATGCAAGGTCCATGCAACGCCACCACACCGCCCCCTGGATGCAATGCAATGCAAGGTCCATGCATCGCCACCACACCGCCCCCTGGATGCAATGCAATGCAAGGTCCATGCATCGCCACCACACCGCCCCATGGATGCAATGCAATGCAAGGTCCATGCATCGTCACACAGCCCCATGGTTGCACAGGAACAGAACACTGCGACATATTGGCAGCCGCCCAAGACAGCCGTGGAATCGGAAACGTGGCGGGGTTCGCTTCAGGAGAAGCTAAATGCAATCAACTCCACAGTTCACGAAGCTAATTATCATATCCGGGATTAATAAACATCGTCCTCATAGAGTATTCCAAGACTTGTGACATAGAAAATCTTTCCCTACTTCCTGCTGGCGCTTTTGTTTGTCAGGCATTCGACCGTGGAAAGTGTTTTTGCAAATTTAATGCACTGCACGAACTGTGTTTGTTCCACATTTATTCTCCGAGATTACTTAAATATAACGTCACAACATTGGGAGGTTATAATAACTTATTGTTGGATTTATAAATGGCTAGGAAATTAAGTTGACGTAAATCGTGACTATGAAGAAGACATTCAGATTGTGTGAATGTTTTTAATAACTCTTGTGCAACTGGGTTAATGGCGACAGTGGAAATGTGGGAAGGAAGCCGTCGTGGCATATTAGTTGGGAGAGCAAACAGAATGATGATCAAGGTGGATTGAACAAGGTTTCATTTCACTGTAAGTGATCCATTGTACTTTTTAGTTATACGGTTTGCATGAATGAACGTGTTTACACTGAGGTTTGTTTCCCTAAACTATGGTAGGGTTATTGGAAATAAATGTGATCTTTCTTCCATTAGTACACTTGAAACATTGTAAAACCGTGGATTCACGCTTAGAGATACAAGAAAATACAGAGTTAATTTGAAATATGATGCTACTTTTTAGTTTGAAAATATAATTTTTAACTTCTACAAACTGTAAAATAGAGATAATGAAAGTGCTGTAAACCAACTGTGCAGTATTAGGAATCGATTGCAACAATAGTATTTGTGAATAGTACTTCAACTTGAATGACTGATAGTTACTTCTATCTGTGCGTATTCTGGACAACAGGAGTCAATACACTCTCATTTCAGCGTCCAACATGAGCTGAAAAGCATTCATCTCGCTTGCTCTTGAAGAGTGAATATGTTTCCTGCATCATGTCGAGCTGCTTTGTATCCCAACAAGCCCAGGGCCGTCCTAACGAGCCGACTTCCACGGACATGAATCAGGGATGGAGTCGGAGCGAGATGGGAGATGGCCGTGTGCGTGGGACAGAGAGAGAGGCTCGCCATTGAAAGCCCGCGAAGGGATATGTTTGCTAATCAACGTCTGATGGAATATTGCCGACGTGCGCAACATTCTCTTCAAGTGCTCACCTCGGCCAGTTCGAAGCTGGAAGAGAAATGTACTCGAGTTCGGAAGGGTTTTTACAAGTACCAATTTGATGAATCACATTAACTCCAGTACCACATTGACATGGGATATTTCTTCCTGTGATGTTATGAGTATACGACGTGCCATGAAGGACCGATCACTCTGAGCTTAGCAAGTGACATAGCTGAGTAGAAAAACGTATTCGAAAGTAATTGACTCCACTTAATCATGTTTCTTAGGGCCGGTGGCTAATCCAATCGGGCATAGTCTCATATTTTCATAATTTATGTCTACTTATTGATAATCATGCCATACACAATCCTTGAAAAAAATAAACACTTCTCGTGTCTAGTTTTTGAGATAAATTGAGTTTTCTTCCCCATGTTATCTTATGGCAGCCAAGTAAAATCGTGTCACATTTAGGCTAATAATGAAGATATAATTTTTATGTAGTCCCAAGTTCCCAACTTTGATCAAAAAACTTTTTTTTTCTGGTAGATTATGGATATCCTTTTGAGGAAAAAACTGAAAACATTACCAACGTGTGCTATTTTAGAAGTTTATTAGTTTTATTTCGTCCTACAGACGTTTAGTGCAATATTTTTACTAATTTTAGGCCACTAAACGTCTTTTGGCCAAACAAAAATTATAAAACATTCCAAGCTTTCATTGAACTGTTCTGAAGACTCGTACAAAGCCTTATTTTATTAACAATTACATTGGTAAAAGATATGATAAAAATGGATTAAAAACTCTTCACTACTCACTACTCATTACTCAGCCCTCTAAACCTGAAATTTTAAGTAGTTATAATTTCATGAATTTCTGTGTTTAAACCATAATAATCTAATGTAATCCACAGTTGTTCTGAATGGTGCCATCAAGAAGGCGCAAACACTGAGGGATTTCCCGTTTGACTTGCCGCCAATGACAAACGAGTCCTGTTCAACTTGAAGCAATAACACAAACACACGTGACGTCACATTAAACATCAGCACGCTAATTCCCTATCAGTCCCGGCGCAGTCATCCAGATACACTGCTTAATGGCGTTCCCCATATTCCCTGTTTATTACCCCATCCGGACTTTATGACACCTTTTACTACCTTGTCACACAGCCGTGCACATAGCCATTACTAGTTGAGTGCGTTTCAATGGCAGCGTGCGAATAGCTCGCGCAGAATTAATTTCAAACTCCGGGATTGATGAGCGAAAGTCGTGCGGTCAGCTCACGGCCGGTTTGTTTTTACTCGGCGAATTAACAATTTCATTCTCGAAATGTTATGGTCTTGAATAAATAACAATTGAAACTTTTGATAGCTTTGTACTTGCTACAGTGAACTCCCATCCCTCAATTCGATCTTTTATCTCTCAACTTTTCAGTTTTTGTTCAAATGCACCAAATGAGTGTTAGATGCAAAACTACCCCATATCCACGTCGCAGAGTTATGAGAAAGACAGGAAATACAGTCGCATTGCCAATACAAATAGTCGCTTTCAATCCATGTTTTAAAAGGGAAAGTTAAAAATTTTAGTTGTGTAAATTGGCATAAAAAAATAATAAGCCAATTTTGTCATCATTTTTTTTTTTTTTTTAGTAAAGTCAGTAGTTTTAGCTGTGTTTTACGTCCTACTGTTCTGCAACTAGTCTTATAGCAACGGATGAATGATGACGAATGATGATCGTCATCATGACGATGAAAAGGTAAAGAGAACCTTCCCAACATTTTCCCTGAAGAACGACGAAAAAAAATATCTTTCAGAAATCAAATAGAATTCAATTGAAACGCCCGGAACCCCGGCATAACACGCCACGAGATTTCCCCGTGTCCTTGCCGTGGTACCTGCGTTGACCCTCATGACGCGTATATCTGTTAATCACCCCCCCCCCCCCCATCTCCCCCACCCCTGCAGTCTCGCCGGGGAAATTCATCACTATAAGCGACTGCGAAATAAATTCGTCAAACGTCTATTGACATTGAGCAATCTATCTTTGATCATGCGCACTCGCATTGAGGTTCTTGATTAGCTCATTACTGCGTGGGTTCGAGATCAAAGTAACACGACCAAGTAATTAAAATGAAGTACACTTGGGTCCGATGTCCTGGGTTCGAGATCACAACTGCCTGTCCTGGTCGTGGTATAGTGTGATTTTTATTCCAATCCGCCCGAAACTATAATTCCAACATTGGCCGTCGTTCACATTATCAACTGATAACCAGGATGCCTTAGTGCGGATCAAGTTGGCTCAGGTTGTGACTCTTTGCACTTAGGTCGTTCCACATTCCAACGGCCGACCTTCCTAGTTGAGTGTTCCCTCACTCGAGAGCCAAATGCTGGGAAGGTTCCCTACTAATAGATCACGACCGCCTCCTTCCACTCTTTCCTTTCTTCTTCATCATCTCATAATCATCCTCATAATTACACACATACGTAAGAACCAATAGTTGTCGATCAGTTTATAAACCCATTAAAAGTACGCATTAAAGTCTACATCGCTAATTTGTACCAATATTTACGCGTTATTTTGTTATTTTAAACTGTGATATTGAAATGAAATGAAAGAGAAACTTCCCTGATGTTGCGCCACGTACGGTGCTGCTCCTGCGGCGGAACAGTGCACCAACCCGGCCAGTTAGATCCGCCAGTATCAGCCCCTTGGATCTCTTTCAAGCTTTTTGCGGTTCGCAAGAAAGAAGACACATTTATTCAGCCAGTACATCGAGAATTGGTTACTTTACAAAACTTCCACGATGCCCCCTCAGTAGATAACGCAATTATCTAAATGGACCTTTCCAATTACGAGTTATATTGATTAGGAAAAAGAAGCTACGATGTAATTCAAGAAGTAGAAAGAAGAACATTGGGTTGTTTGAAGAGAGTATTATGTGCAGATATTGCGACATTTTTAATTTGGTTTTATATACAATTTATTTCTAAAGTCGATTTCTAATATCAATAATTTAAAATCAAGTATAATCAACCCTTTATTAAAAAGATTGAATTATATAATTCAGTGGTCGATCATTTATGTTGGCCAACCAGAAATAAATTTGTCTCTCTTATACTTCCATCATTTCATCAATTGAAAATGTGAATACAATGGTATATGAAGTGAACTTCATTTCTAGACTTCAATTTTGAAAGAGAAGTCAATATCTATCTTGAAAAATAAATATATGAACAAGAAGTGATATTTGAATATCGTTTAATGTTGAAACTACATTGCATAGTTGTAGCAATAATATGAGGCATCTCTAGAATGCCCGATATTAAGGTGCTGCAAGCGCGAGCGATTTTGCTGCTTTTTGTAGACACTTTTTGCGATACGATTGGAGACGAAATGGGTAGACCAAATTATTTGAAATTTTAATCGTGATTAGATAAAAGACAAACTTAGGGTTATCCCTTGGTACATTTTTAATTTTTTGTTTAGTTAATTAATAATAATTAGTGGATTTTTGGTGAAAAATTAGCTATTTTCTTGTCTCCCTGGGCGCAGTAAAAAATTAAATTTAAAAAATGTGCCAAAGGGTAACCCTAAGTTTGTCTTTCATCTAATCATGATTAAAATTTTAGATCAATTAGTTTACGGGTTTGGTCTCCAATCGTATCGCAAATTTCATCGTTTTGACCGGTTTTGTTGAATAACCGGCGCCTAATTAAAGATGTAATGAGCAAAAATTAAAAAGGGCTGCTAATATACAATCAGACTGATCATATGAGCTTCCTGTAAAAGTTACACTCACTTATGAAACAATTTTTCTCTCTCAATTTTCTAAAACGGCCGAGCGCTAGTATCACCTTAAAATTCTAGGAAAACGGCTTGTTGGTATTTCATGTTCTATTTTCCATTCGACATTCTAGACAAAGTGGAGCTATTTGTGGAACAATTCAATCGGAGAGAGATAGAATACTTGAAATGTATTAGAAATTATATTGGAGAGTGAAGTGTATAAACAGTTTATTTCTCCGGCTGTTGTTAGGTTATGAGCAGGCTCATGTTATGCTAGCAATATTAGATCAATATTTTTTTTTGATAGAAAGAAAAATAATTGTAGTGATTATTCTTTGAATTGGCCTTGTCCGTTACTTCGTTTGACTAGAAATGCGAATAACAAAAAGCAGGATTTGAGCCATAAGTTTGTGATGGAGAGGTGGAAACCAGTTTTTAGTTAATTTTCTTAAAATACCATGAATACCATGTTTTTTCTATCAGAAATTGTACTTGAATGAAATTCTGTAGTAAAATGTATGAATATTCGGCCTCTGCACAAACGATGCCGACAAGAACGGAAGAAAGTGTTATAAAAGTCGAATGGAGACATTCAATAAACCTGCTCCTCAACCAATCAAGAGGCCGAGACGAAATCACCAACGCGCGTGCGCCACTCTTCCCACAACCCCCGAGAATAAAACACGAAATCACAAAACAATAAAACACTTGACTACTTTCTTCTTATTGGAATTTGTGTTCCCGGCTTGTCGGACGATCAGAAATATAAAATCTCGTGAGGTCGAACCTGAAGGAAGAGAGCGAGTCCCACTTAAGCCGGCTCTGGATGTGGTACAGGATCCCGAGGGATGGCACAATTGTTTACTTTCTGCATGCACTCTGCTGACCGGCTGGGGGGGGGAGTGAACCCTTTGCGAGCAACACTCGTCTTATTTGTGCAGGGATATTTATTTACAGCGTCGTCTGTGAAGTGAATTGAAATGAATTTTATAAAATGGCGATTGAGAGGGATTTAATAAGATGAATTTGATGGATCAGAGGAAATAGAGAACAAAGGGTTTTGTAAGGAGAAAGAAATGTGTAGAAACGAAAGTCAAAGAAGTGTTGTTTGGAATTATATAAATTTTATGTATTCTTGCAAATATTTTAGAAAATCTTGTAAATAAAGCAAGAAATCCATTCGATTCTACAAATGGTGACAGAAGTAGGATTTAAGTTACAGCTATTATTATTAAATTCTAGTATCTACAAATGTGTCATCCAAAAAGACATATTTTAACATTTATGCATATTTTATAAAATTAATTGATGATTGAGAAGAATTTTAAAAACCTGCTTTTGATGGATCAGACTAAAAAGGAGAATAAAGGGTTTTGTAGAGAAACATAATCATGTAGAACCGAAGTAAAAGGAAGTGTTGTTTGGAATTATAAGAATGTAATGTATTTTATTCTTGAAAATATTTTAGAAAATCTTGTAAATAAAACAAGAAACCCATTCGATTCTACAAATGGTGACAGAAGTAGGATTTAAGATGAAATTATAGAATTATTGAACTCTAGTAGCTACAAATGCGTCATTCAAGAAGACATATTTCAATTATGCATCTTTTATAAAATTAATTGATGATTGAGAAGAATTTTAAAAAGCTTCATTAAGGGTTTTGTAAAGAACTTAATCATGTAGAAACAAAGTACAAGGAAGTGTAGCTTGGCATTATAGAGGTTTGAATTATATTTCATTGTTGCGTATATGGTAATGGTATAAATTCTTGCTAAAAATCAAGACAACACGTATTTACGTTTTTACAAATGGTGACAGAAGTGGGACTTTTGGTAAGTTAATGTTCTAAAGTAGCTACAAATGTGTCATCCAAGAAACAGTACTCTACGATCAGAGAACAAACACTGACCTTGAACCCTAGTCCATGGTTTGATATTAGATCAATGATTTGACTACTTTACTTGGGAGAATATATTTTGCAAATTTAGCACTAATCCATCGAACACACATTTGAATTACAATCCGGCTTTGAGAGTTCGTGATCTTAGTATTTAGAAATATTGTAGTGTAAAATAACGTATTGTAGCTGGGAATAATTGAATCCTCCCGATTTGCATTTGCGAAGAGGAAATAAAAGATCCCTGAGATTCCATCAGAAGTCGCAGCGAAGATTTTGACCGCAGAGAATCACCCCAAAACCCAAACAGATTTAAATAAAAATACACTTAAATTCTTATCGCGTGTTGGCAATCCGTCTTCATGTCCCCCCACCCCCCTTATCTCTCTGTATGCCGGCCACTCACTCCGGCCCGGGGGAGTCGGCTTGTTTACTCTACGAGCTCAGTCTTGCACTCAGCCGAGTCCGAGCGGCCAAGTCGAGTTCCCCCGAGACACACTTCTTCGGCTAAACGCGTTAGAGAGACTCTATTGGACCAAATGAAACAAGCTTACCTCGCAGCGGCGATACCGGCTCTCTCTCTCTCTCTCTCTCTCTCTCTCTCTCTCTCTCTCTCTCTCTCTCTCTCTCTCTCTCTCTCTCGCTCTTCTTTTGTTTCACTTAGTAGCGGAAGAAGCCCAATGAATTGTTTTCTATTATTTAGCAAGATGTCATGTACAGCATAACCCGCGGAAAAAGTAAGATTTTGTCGAAAAGCTTATTGTGTTAGGTGTCAAACTGTAAAACGCTAAGTGGAAAGATGTTTTTAGCCAGCCTTTTGATCATAATAATTTTCAAATGATCATGGTGTGGTGCAGTTCTTATCAATAAAATAAATGTTGCTAATATATTGAAATATCACATGAAGTTATTGCCGATTGTGCAGACAATTTGTAAAAGCAGATAAAATGTTTGATCCATTAAGCGTGAAGAAATATGAATTTGATCGGACACTCGGTTAATTTATACTGTTAAAGCAATCAACAGATTTTGCTGAAAATATTAATATGTGTGCAAATTTTCAGAAATTCTTGTTGGTCAGTGTTCCTTGGGCAGCGCAGGCAAAAAAAAATAAATAGCAAAAAGAATCAAACAGAGAAATCGCTATAAAAGTAAACATGTGAATCGAACTCAAGTCCAAATCGCTCGTGCGCATGCCCAGCTTCTCATGATGTAATATTACACAGCATTCTTGTCATCTTTCTGCTGTCATGTGACGTAATATGACGGAGGTATTTATTAATACGCGCCGTGTGACGTCACACGAGGTGTCACTGTTCCGCGAGAGAGTGCGCTCGGATCGCGCGGATGAATTCCTAATGCACCTACATCGTGTAGCTGGAATCAGAAGGGAATGGCTAATGAGGTGTTATTCTCGAACAATTCAACGCGTTCGATTGCATAAGATTATCTATTTTAGTTTTGTCTCTACACAAGTAAAAATATTAAGGGTAGGTATACACACACTAAAGAAATAAAACACGACATTGATTAAACTATTGCACATAAGAGGAAGATAATGTGCTTTTCTCATTCCACAAGTGATTCTACAACCCAATTGACCTTTTCACCTCCAATACTTTTGTCCAGGTATTACGAAATATTGTTGTTACATATAAAGCATCTAAGAGACCGCAATTCTCACTCCACAGACTTGCAAGTGGGCTCGTTGTCTTCGTTATGAATATGCGAAGAGTAACTTGATATCTAACCTGATCACAGGCACAAATAAATGTAGGGTTTCTCGACGAAAAATCCTGTATTATGACAAGTTTCAGTTTGCTGTGTAACAGAAACCGTTTGACTGATTAACTTCAAATTTTGCATTGTCTTTGGGACCATAGGTGCTTTTATCAATTTTCAGACTATAATCTGAACTTCAAAAGCTATTAACACTTTAAGACCATTTTCTACGTGCTTGGAACCTATTTCTCAAATTTCTTGTACACTGATTCGGTGGGTATGACGTCACTTTGACGTGAAGCTCCATTACACGAGCACTCGAACGATCTCTTCTCTACAATAAATATTCTCCACGCTATTCTGGAAAAGAATGTGAAATCTCCGAGTGAAATAATAATCCTTGGTGATTTCAATGTTAACACCATGACTGAATCAGAAAATAAGTTTAAATTAGTCAGCCTACTGGAATCATTCAATATTATCCTAACTATTAAGTCTCCAACTAGGATAGATTCACATTTTAAAACAGCATCAATAATAGATAATATTGCCACACACCTCAATTATAAATATGATGTGAAAGTAATTGAAAGTAACCTCTCTGATCATTTTTCTCAACTTATATCAGTCAAAATAAATGCGTCCACAAGTAAGTCGATGTGGGTTCATAAACGTCAGTTCAATAAGACAAATTTTATCACATTTAATGACAGACTGGCGGATACAAGTTGGGATAAAGTTTACACTACTTTAAGTGCTAATAATAAATATAATGCCTTTCAAGAACTATTTTTAGACATTTTTAATGAGTGTTTCCCAAAAAAGCGAGTTCGTATAAACAAAAAATACCTGTCTCAATCATGGATAACATCAGGTATAAAAGTATCTAGATTAAATTTAAAATCCTTATATAAATTAAAGAGTCATTTTAACAATTCTTTTTTGACTAACTATTATAAAGTATATAAGAAGCAATATGATAGAATTATAAAGGCGGCAAAAAGACAAAGTATTCATTGTAAAATAATTAGTAGTGATAACAAACCTAAAACTACCTGGAATATTATAAATGATCAAACCAGTAAAGTATCATGCCAGAAGATAAATGAAGCTATCAAGATAAAGAGTGAAAATGAAGATAATATTATTAAGGATCAACTTCTTGTAGCAGAAGAATTCAATAGGTATTTCTCGACTATTGCATCAAACCTAACTCAGAATACTCCTATTAATGAGTCGGACATACAAAATAATCTTGCAAAAATGAAGTTTGAGAGATGCAATTCTATATTTTTCTTTCCAACAATGGCCTCAGACATCATCAAAGTTGTACAGAGTTTAAAGAATAATGTTCTACTGGTGTGGATGATATTTCGGTTTCCTTGATTAAGAAATGTATTAAGCATGTGGCTGAAGTATTAAGCCACGTTTATAATGAGTGCATTACAGAAGGTGTGTTTCCGGATAGGCTCAAAATTGCTAAAATAATACCGTTATATAAGAAAGGTGATAAGCTTAAATTAGGTAATTATCGACCAATTTCTCTGCTACCAGCGTTTTCGAAAATTTTCGAAAGGATTATGTGTCGAAACATAACTTCTTTCTTGGACAAGTTTAGTATTTTGTCTGATCGTCAAAATGGTTTTAGACAAAATAGATCTACTAGTTCCACAATTCACAATTTTTTACAACTGATAACGGATGCGCTTGATAATCATGAGCACCAGTTAGGTGTTTTTTGCGACCTGACTAAAGCGTTCGATTGCGTTGACCATAAAATATTAATTACTAAACTTAATCACTATGGTTTCAAGGGAAATGCACTGCACCTAATGGAATCATACCTAACTGATAGATCTCATATCACTGAAATAAAGTATTTTGATGATGAAAATATGGAAAGTATATATGCGTCTAAACCGGCGATTATCACTTGCGGGGTACCGCAGGGCTCGATTTTAGGTCCACTGTTGTTCATCTTATTCATAAATGACCTTCCGTTTAGCATTGATAATTCAGAGCTTTTCGCAGATGACACCAGCATACTCATCAAAGAGTCTACTTTTGAAAAACTTATAGATAGCGCCGAACAAAGTATCAATGAAACAAGCATTTGGCTTAAAACGAACAAATTAATCTTGAACACCGATAAAACAAATTTCATACAATTTCATACAACGCAGAAAAGCAAAAGTCTTAAAAGGGTTACTTCAGTAAACAATACACTGGATATGACGAATATTTCATCAGTTTGTCATACAAAATTTTTAGGTTTGACCATTGATGAGAATTTAAGCTGGTCGCGACATTGCAGTACCATTGCTAGCAAATTAAATTCGGCGTGCTTTGCTATCAGAACTATCAAATCATTATCTGACACAAAAACTGCTAAATTAGTCTATCACTCAAACTTTGAAACACACCTCCGGTATGGCATTGAATTTTGGGGATTATCCCCACATGCTCACAAGCTATTTATCATTCAAAAGAGAGCTCTCCGATCAATGTGTGGGGCTAGGACCAAGGACAATGTCATACCACATTGTAAGGAGCTCTTCCAAGTACATAATATTCTTACATTTTATAGCCTTTATTTACTAGAAGCAATTTCATTAATCAAACGTAATATCACCACACAGGTTTTTAATACTTCTGTTCACAATCATGATACTCGAGGTAAGGATAATATTCACACAAAAGGATATAATCTGTCTATTTCTCAAAAAAACTCAACGTACATAAATGCTAAATTTTACAATAGACTACCAATTAGAATTAAATCAATTGAAAGATTTAAGCACTTTAAGCATGAGCTCAAAACTTTATTAACCCAGAAAGCGTATTACTCGATTAATGAATTTGTAGAGGACAATTCTTTGTAGTGTGTTTAGGGCATTTTTGTACATTGTTTATTGTTTTTTTTTATTATTGTTGGACTATTGAAATAGATATTTCAAATAAAGCTTTAGTTATTAGTGTTTTAGAAATTGTTTTGTACTATTTGACTTTACTGATGTGTACTGCTTTGCTGTATACTGTGTGTATGTGTATCTTTCCAAATACCTTTGACTCAAGGTCAAATATGTATGATTGTATCTACATTGTTGGAAATAAATTGATTTGATTTGATTTGATTTGGTCAGGTATGAATATCCAACATCCACGGCCCCCAAGTTGTTCTGTTTCCGAGTGGCAGCGACGCAACTCGCAAGCAAATGTTAACAAATTCGACACGAGCTCGGGAAAGTTTTTTAAGTGATGTAACTTTTCCCTATCGCCGGGTATACGGGTACCAGGAGGATCGAACTTGAATGTTTCAATTTGCAAATAAAATGCGCCGTCGAACTCTTCCAACAGTTTTGTGGGATCTCGTGTAGTGACGTCAGAGTCACGTGACCCGCTCAGTGGCTGATCTTTTGACCATGTTGAGGGGATACAAGCGCTCGGCCGTTTTAGCAAATTGAGAGAGAGAAATTGTTTCATAAGTGGGTGTAAGTTTGACAAGATGTTCACATGATTGTGCCTTGTTCATTGGGCGCCGTTTATTCAACAAGCCCGCTCAAAACTATGAAATTTCCGATACGATTGGAGACCAAACCCGTGAACTAAAATTTTTAATCTTGATCTGATAAAAGACAAACTAGGGTTATCACTTGACACATATTTAAAATCAAATTTCATACGGCACCCATTGAGACCAGTAAATATACCATTTTCACCAAAAATCTGCCCAAGTTTGTCTTTTATCTAATCATGATGTAAATTTCAAATCAAGTCGTCAACCCATTTTGTCTCCAATTGAATGCAAAAAGTGTCTTCAACAAGCGACAAAATCGCTCGCGCTTGCCCCACCTTAAATGAACTTCAAATTAGATTTGTTCTGTGCAAATTTATTTTTTAGCACAGTTTTGGCTGTATATTGTATGAAGATATTATTTAGTTAGATTTTGAATATTTAGTACGTCATATTGGGTTTCGGTGATTACTTTATATGATTTATTTTATAGATGACCGTATGTATCCCTTGTCACTAGTTCATTTCCAACCGTTCACGTGATCGACGTTGTCAAATTAATAGTTTACATTTTCTGACTGAAATTAATGTATTCATGTGTGTGTCGAAAAAAACTTTGTCAAAATAAAATCTGGAAGTCGTTGCGAAATGTGGGGTTTTTCTACAAAAGAGTTAGTTCGTTTGAAAAATACCTTCTCCAAGAAATACAGGAATTATCATTTTCTTACGACATTAGTGTCAGAGGCAGCATCGTTTATTATGCAGCCAAGATGCTGTACTCTTCCTTCAACATCACATGAACATAGTAGGTGCATGAAATATATTATGTTGCCCGGCACATGACTCTGGCGTCTTCTTTTCTCTCTCCAGCAAATGCCATACGGAATACAAAATACACTTCAAGCTGAAGCTTTCACAGTTGTAAAAGGCTTCATCGCGAGAAATAACCAATCAGATTTATCATTTCACTCGGCCCTAAGAGAAAACGAGAATCTCAGCCATCTGATTGGCGTTGGAATATTTAACAGGGCTTAGCGTTCTTGCATGTCTCTTCGTTAAGTCTTGCTTAACATTGCGATTAGTCTTTTAACTGAATGTCGAGGGATCTCAGACAATACGACGCCTCGAGTGTACAAGGTGAAGGCGAGGATATTGTTGTCCGGGGGCAAGGGCAGGGGCAGGGGGTAAAGAGGGGGGTTCATTTCGATCGAGAGCCTGTCGTTGACAACTACGAGTACCGTCTTTTCAGACTCAGGAAATTAAATATCTTCACCGAGAAATTATTTTTATAAAAATCAAATGTACGATGAAAAAAGAAATTCGAGGGAAATTATTTATGGAACGTTGGTCATAGGAAATAGATTGCATTTTCAAAAGAAAAGCGTTGTTTTTCTTAAACAATATTTTATCGTGTTTCTATTATCTAACCAAGAATATAATATTGTCGGAGCTTCGAACGCTTCGGGGCAAACAAATATATGAACATCGTGCTTTGAATCTTGTTACCTGATCGTGAAGGTAGAGAGCGTTTACATTCTACTTTTATCTCACACTGCTTATCGCTGCATTTCTTCAACATATCGCATGTTTTCGAGTCAATAAAGTTGATTGGTTAACGTTGCACAGAGGAAAAGAAAAGAAGACAAGTTTAAAATACCCAGTGATTTTCTCGTATAGAAATGCATCACGTCAAGGATTTATTTGCTGGATAAAACATAGTTTAGTTTCTTATCTGAACCTTTACAAATTGTTCAACATTGACTCCTTGCAAGAGTAAATAATTACCTCACTTAGACAGGTCGTAGAAACTAGACGAACACATATTTCAATTATGTAGTAATATACCTAGAACACCAATTGTTACACCAATAACAAATCAAAATATATCTAGCTAGAAATTTAAAAATTCTGTGTTAAATAAATTAAAGTTCTGAAAAAAGTAACCAAGTAAATTTAAAATCAACTGATACATTTTATATCTAAAAAATTAAATGTGTGAAATATTTAATAAATTGATGAGTACAGGGAAAAAACGCTGCAAGTAAATTTTTTGAAAAAATAAGTTAAGTTGTAATCTTGCAGTGATTTTTATGAGCTTTCAGAATATCCCTCGGTTTTTAGAAAAAATGTCCACAAAGTCTTGAAAACCCCAATTGAAATATCGATTGTATGGAAGATAGATACAAGTTTCAACATAAAACCTCGTTTATCTCATTTTTATCCGAATGTGACTCTTAGCGTTCTTCCCCTGTACCCTACAAATTATTGAGATCTGGTAGGCCACAAATTGCATGTCAATGTCTAGATTAAACCGTTTAATTATTGTATCCTACAACTTGGCTGGAGTCGGGCTACCGTCCCACCATATCAACTACAAGTGTTCTCGCAAAGTATGTAGATTCCTTCCTGTTTCTCTCGGATTTCCTTCTCGTTTCTTCGCTGTCAACTCTGCATTCACCACCGCGATATCCGAACATCGTGCTCCAGTTCCAACCCTACCTTCCAGCACGTCATTAGTATTGATATCCATGTCATGCCATTCTCTCGCATGCAGCGGAATCACTCCGCACATTCATCATCGCTCTGTCACATTCAGTGCATTGTTCCACCGGCCAGGAGGTCGATGATTAGATTTGTGTTTCCAACTATTTTCAGACGTCTTTTGTATTCAAATGTTTTTCTTAGCCACGTCTCAACGACCAATGACTAATTATGTTTTCATAGTTACTTGACATTTGGCTATTACGCTATAAGGGTGAATGTCTAGCTATTTAATACAGTAATTTCGACCTTAGTGACGAATCACAATGAAGTCGAAATATTATTCATAGTTTGCACGTGATGTCATCTCATTGTTGCCTGCCACCATCTTGATGGCACGCAGAATAGATGTGATTCTCTGCTATTTTGACGATATTTTATAGTTGATGGCTTCCTGGGAAATTGTATAGGCTCCGGAGATCTTTAGTACGAAGAGGAATCACTCACATTACAAAAATACATCGATTTTCCTCAATAAAGTTATAAATCTGACCCGTCAACGTCCGTCCTCATGTGGAAAATTCAATGTATGCATTGCTGATATAAAACAAAAGAAGTTCGCGCAAGCTATGAATATGACATGTTTCCCTGATTAGTTCACATTTGTAACGCTGTTGGTTGATCTCCACTAATCATTATCGTTATGAAGATTATCATTTATTGCTATGTTCACATCACTAATTGATAGAGATCAGTGGCGTTTCAATTTATGCGTCCCATTTAAATTTAATTTCAGGTTGGTTAGAAAATGAAATCTACGATCTGGCAATCATCATCCATTGACATTCGCTTTCTTACAAAACAATGTGCCATTAAACATCGCTAAGATATTAATAAGAAGTCATTCGTTCTCGTACATTTGGCTCATCCCAGTACGTTACCTCGTCGCCAAATACAGCGGCATACGCAGATCCCACCAAATATACGAGAATATCCCACCGTCTAGTCCTTTTGACCTTGAGCTCGGAAGTTGCGTTACGATAGACCTCTATAGAAATCGTCATTTTAGCCCATTTTTAATCAAACCCGGACTCTTCCTGTAGATAATTTCGAGCCAAATAAAGTGCACACAATTTCAATCGAATCCGTTGAGTATTTCGAGAGATATTGCATGGAATGCACAATATCATGGAAAAACACACTTTTTTCGAAACTTTGAAACTTCAGGAAGCCGTGAATCCATTGGCAGTGAAGAAAATACAATTTAACTCTGTGGACCTTGACTCAATAGAACCACATGAAAAGCAACATTTAAATGTAATTAGATGTTATTTTGGGGATTGAGAATGTTGTGTAGGGTGGGTGGAGGGGGCGCAAGAGAATTTTCTGATATTGGAAATTTTTCTCGAGTGTACCTCCTTACGTCACATCGCATTTTGAAAATGATTTGAGTATATTGAAAACTGACAGTACCATTTAGGAATCAAAATTGTATTGTTGTGATTTCTGCAGAGATGCGTACATTTATATAATCAGGTTGAATCTTATTATGTGAAGACCTGAATAAAATCGCATTAAATTCTACTACTCAGTCTTGACCATGGGCTTCAAGTATACTTTGTGCTTCTTCGATCATGACCAAATAGCAGTGAGGAAAGTAAAGTCACGTGAGAGTAGTCAGACAACGACAGAAATGTTCTTCACTCTGCTTTCATATAAACTTGATAGTGTGGCCCCTTGTTATCTTAGCATATATTTTATAATGTTGGAAATCTTTCATTGTGCTGTAATTTTTTATGTTGCGTATTTGTTTCGTATAATTAACTCAATTGGGTATGATTTCGGATTCAGAATTTGGATTCGTTTAGATTCGTTCATAACTTTTTCAATTGTTGTTTTCAATATTCTAAGTAAGTATATTAATTTGGAAACTGCCATTCTGGGTTAATTCTTCACTGAACAGATCCATTCATATTAAATTATTGTTTCGGTTTGTTTTGAAAAAAGATATCAAGATTTAGAATTGAGTTGCCATTGAGATCGGTAGTTCCGCGAGGGTCAAGTCACGATCACGATCAGTCAATTCATCAGCAAGCGTTGTTCAAGGGTTGCTCTCTATTGTACCTTGACCAGAAAATATTGTGATTAGGTCATGTATTACATGGCGGGGCTCTCTAGTACGCTTTTATTTATCATCTTCTCTGTAAAGCAATGAAAACCGAGAAACTTCCAGGGGAATGGATTTTCTTAGTTTCATATTCGTCTGTAGCGTCTTCTGAGCCCTCTAGATACCTCAACTCTTATCTTGAAGTTATTATGCAGAGATCAAACTGCTAGTTGCTAGGGCCTCGATGATTAGAAAGGGGTGAGCTAGGATTATTAGCCGTTCAGACAAATCACTGCATTATTAAATCATCTGCATAATTTGCGAACGAAGATACATGATTCTACCAGGTGGGGGCAAGGTAAGGAAACCATATTTTACGTTTTTTGGTTTTTGGACACTTTGAAATCAATTTTGAGACCTTTGAGGTGTATTTTGTTCAAATATTCAATATTTTTTTAAATATTGCACTTTGGGGTGGTGGCAGACATGTTCAAACCTGCCCCGCAGGGCATTATTTGGTTTTTTGACACTTTGAAATCAATATTCTTTAGTATTTTTGGTTACAAAAAACCCAGAATTTTTGTATGTTTTCCTGATATCCGGGAGGGGGGGGGGGGGAAGCGCCCCCCTTTGCCCCTCCCTTTGGACGCCCACCACAATGCAATTTATACTCATTTTACGTGGGAGCGTCACTAATTACATTGTCAAATGATTAAAATACGCAGCTGGCAATTTTAATGAATTGGTTTTCTTCTACGGCCCTCCTACTGCGATTTTTAACGTCAAAATGTCAAACTTTTAATTGAAGTAAGGTTTTTATTTTTATTGTCAGGGGGAAAAAAACTTGTCTAATATTAGTTTTATTAGTCGTGAATATTAAATAATTAATTAGATGGAATTAGATAAGTCCCTTATAAATTACCTATTCAAGTACATTACTTGATTGGGAATGACCGGAAGAACATGGCAACTTATAATTAATTAATTCAGTTCTTAGGTTTGGCTATTGATTAATAAATAACACCAGTCGTTGGACTGTCACAAACCTTAAAAGCTTTTTATTAGCAATATTTCGTTTACAATTCAATAAACTTCATCAGGCTGTCAAAAGACATGTCAAGAAAAAACAAATTTGAAAAACAACATTTCAACGACTCTGTACCTACATTTCCAAAGATTTCAAATTGTCAAATAGCTTTGTTAAAATCAATCAATAAATAATAAACCTTGGATTATAAAAACTAAATCACCTGTTGCCACCTTTCAATTATTTCTGCTTTTAAAGTTGATGCCCAAATTTCATCAAATTCGTGGCTTGGTTGACTGATGATGGCTAAACCTTCTTTATTTAAATATGGTCCCAAGCATGCCATTGTGGCGGCTTCCTTAAATCTTCTCTTGCTCCAACTTTCTTCCTTCCAAATCCTTCTCGTCTTCTCCCATTCTACTTGATGCATGTTTTCAAACGCGTGGTCTGCTATCAAGGATGATTGCCCTTTTTCTTCATTTGGGTTTTGTCTTCTGTTTTTCAAATTTCTTTTGTGTTCTTTAGTTCGTATTTCAACCGGCCTTTTTGTTTCCCCTACATATATATCACTACATGAACAAGGGATGGCGTAGACCCATCCTTTGTCATTTTGAACAACTTTGTCATTTTGAACATTTTGAAACAACTTTGTCATTTTGAAAAACAGAAGACAAAACCCAAATGAAGAAATAGGGCAATCATCCTTGATAGCAGACCACGCGTTTGAAAACATGCATCAAGTAGAATGGGAGAAGACGAGAAGGATTTGGAAGGAAGAAAGTTGGAGCAAGAGAAGATTTAAGGAAGCCGCCACAATGGCATGCTTGGGACCATATTTAAATAAAGAAGGTTTAGCCATCATCAGTCAACCAAGCCACGAATTTGATGAAATTTGGGCATCAACTTTAAAAGCAGAAATAATTGAAAGGTGGCAACAGGTGATTTAGTTTTTATAATCCAAGGTTTATTATTTATTGATTGATTTTAACAAAGCTATTTGACAATTTGAAATCTTTGGAAATGTAGGTACATAGAGTCGTTGAAATGTTGTTTTTCAAATTTGTTTTTTCTTGACATGTCTTTTGACAGCCTGATGAAGTTTATTGAATTGTAAACGAAATATTGCTAATAAAAAGCTTTTAAGGTTTGTGACAGTCCAACGACTGTTGTTATTTATTAACATGGCAACTGTTGTTCAAAATGGCTGTCGTGTTTCGTAACCGGAAATCCAACATTGTTACCATGTAGTTTGATCTTCATAACCTTATGCTTGGAAGTGGAAGTTGTCAGACATGTTCAGACAGGAACGACGTGGCCACGAGATCGCTATTTTCTCTCTTCAATACATTTCTAGAGACTCAATGTAGCGTGAAGTACTTCACGACGTTTACGCAACGTTTTTCACCGCGTCACTCGTCTAGACAAGAAGAAGGGGGGAGGAATGCAGGTCGCGCGTTCACTCAACTTACAGTGTTGCCGCTGCGTTGAGCACAGTGTTGTTTGTCGTGGCGTTGCCAGAGCGAATAGAAATCACAGCCTTGTATATCTAAGATGAATAGTGTATCCACTGAACGCATTTAACATTGGGCCGAATGTAGATGATTTTGGGCGGTGAGTTTGATTCTCTTTCAATCGCAGCGCTAGTCTGCGCTGCGGTCAAAGTTTCAACTAGGAAATTATATTCTAATTTCTCATTCAAAATGCCATTTTAGGAACATATTTTGAATTATTATTATATTATTATTTAAATAAAACAACTCTGGTTTAGTAAATGCAATAACAAAGGGTAAATAAGATAATAAAAACTTAACACTATGTAGTTCTTCCATATGCCGCCAGGATCGCGTCGTTCTACAGAGAATTCAAGGTCATATTTTATTCTCAAAAAATGTTACACGTTTTCGCGGTCAGTGGATACACTATTCATCTTAGGTATACAAGGCTGTGATTTCCATTCGCTCTGGCGTTGCTACGGCGTTGCTGAGATGTCAACACGGTAAGACGGTGAAGAACTAGGTCTAAAAGCAGCGGGACAATGCGGAAACTTGCCGTGGGGATTCCCCATTTAGTGAGTATGAGAAAAGAAACGTTGAAACATTGTTATCAACCAACAGAAATCTAGCAGGCGCAGATTCTGTTGGTAGATTAAGGTGATACAAGCGCTCGGCTGTTTTAGAAAATTGAGAGAGAAAAATTGTTTGATAAGCGAGTGTAACTTTTACAGGATGTTCACATGATCAGTCTGATTGCATATTAGTAGCACTTTTTCATTTTTGCTTCTTGCATCGTCAATTAGGCGCCGGTTATTCAACAAAACCTCGCAAAACAATGACATTTGCGATACGATTGGAGACCAAACCCGTAAACCAATTGATCTCAAATTTTAATCATGATTAGATGAAAGACAAACTTAGGGCTTTCCTTTGGCACATTTTTAAAATTTAATTTTTTACTGCTCCCAGGGAGACAAGAAAATAGCTAATTTTTCACCAAAAATCCACTAATTATTACTAATTAACGAAACAAAAAATTAAAAATGTACCGAAGGATAACCCTAAGTTTGTCTTTTATCTAATCACGATTAAAATTTCAAATAATATGGTCTACCCATTTCGTCTCCAATCGTATCGCAAAAAGTGTCTACAAAAAGCAGCAAAATCGCTCGCGCTTGCAGCACCTTAAGATTTTTTCAATATTTTTCTCATACTTACTTTTTCTAAGTTATTAAAAAGAAAAAACGTTAATCAATACTGTACCTGAGAGGTTGATGCCCCTAAGTATATTTCAATGATTCTCGAGGTGAGCTCAAAAACCATGTAGTTCTGCCTCAACCAATCATACAGTGACATGAGTCATTGTGTAAGAGAATCCTTCAATATAACTGTATTTGTGGACATCAGTCAAATTGCAATTGACTTAGCTAGATTAAATCAATCCAAAAGTGTGCAACGCAAAATCGAAGGATTGGACTTCCGCCCTTCTACCTCTGAGGGGCCTGCACTTGGCCACAGTAAGAACGAAACTGATTGGCTGCTGGTCAGGTTCCTTGACAACCAATCCTTGTTAATGTCAATGAAATCAGAGCTCAACTACTAGAGTTAGATTTATTTTATTTATCGTATGGATTTTATTGGAATACAAAGTCTTATTAAATATTAATCACATATATAATATATAACATCTTTATTGTTTAACTTTCCACTAAAATTAGCAGGTAAGTAATACAATTTATTTATAGGCAATTTATAATACGTAAGTCGCCACTCATAACGTATTTTTTAATCTTCTTCCTCCTCTTCTTCTTCCTCCTCCTCTCTTCTCTCCACCAATGCACTCCATCTCTCATCATCTTCCCACCATCGCTCCTGCTCCACAATCTCATAGTTTTCCACTCCTCTTGCCATCAAATCACCTCGTATTTGCTCCTCCCATCTGTCTCTGGGCCGTCCCACACGTCTCTTTCTGATGACTCTTGTCCTTTCAAACGCCATACGGGGGATTCTTTTCATGTCCATTTTCCTCATCTTTCCATACCACTTCAACCTCTCTCTTCCAATTTTAAATAGTAAACTTTCCACACCTAACTTCTTTCTCACAATGCTATTCCTCAACCTGTCCATTCTTGTGACACCAACAATACTCCTCAGAAATTTCATTTCTGCGGCTTGCATCATTGACTCTTCCCTCCATCCCATCGACCAAGTTATTGCACCATATGTAAGAATAGGAACGTAATAGAGCTTGTATAATAATATTTTGATTTTTTCGGGAAAATCTTCATTCCATAATAATTTTCGAAATTGTTGATAAAATTTCGACGCCAATTGTACTCTTCGATTTACTTCTACTGCAATTTTTGCATCTTCAGTAATTGTGCTTCCTAAGTATTTAAATGTATTATTAATTTCAATTTCTTGATTACCTAAACATACTACATCCATGTTCTTTTTCTTCGACTTTTGCCCTCTCTGCATGATGACTGATTCACTTTTCTTTCTACTTACTGACATTCCAAACTCCTCCGTTACCATCTTCCACTTGTCAACCTTCGTCTGTACTTCCTCAGCGTTCATTCCCCACACCATAACATCATCAGCAAACATCATGGTTAGTGAATCTTCTCTATTTCCATTTTCCACTGTCCTGAACATTTCATCCATTACTGTCACGAACAATATTGGCGAAAGAACACTTCCTTGACGAACACCTGAGTTCACTGAAAACCAATTGGTGTTTCCAGCACTAGTTTGTACGCAACTCATGCAATTTATATATAAGCTTTGAATTCTGCTAATAAGGCCTTTTGGAATTCCCTTTTTTCTGAGTGATTCCCATACTTTTTCTCTAGGTAGGTGATCAAATGCCTTTTCTATGTCAAGAAAAGTCATGTACATTGGATTATCTTCTTCCCATGTGTTCTCCATAATCATTCTTAAAGCAAAGATTAAATCAGTGGTGGACCTACCACGCCGAAAACCATATTGCTCTTCGCTCAGTTTATTTTCCAATAAACATCTTATTCTCATTTCTAATATCTTTTCATAGATTTTGGCAGCGTGGCTCATTAAAGATATGCCTCTATAATTTTGACAGTCCTTTCTATTCCCTTTTTTAAAGAGAATTGAGATTAAACTTTTCGTCCAGTCCTCTGGTACCTTTTTTTGACTCCAAGCTGCACTTACAATTCTGAACATCCAATCAACTCCCAGATCTCCTGCTGCCTTTAACATCTCAGCTGTGAGTTTATCAACTCCAGGAGCTTTTCCATTCTTCATTGATTTTATTGCTATTTCAACTTCGCCTCTCATAATGGGATTCTCTTCTTCTTCTTCTTCTTCTTCTTCTTCTTCTTCTTCTTCTTCTTCTTTTTCTTCTCCTTCTTCATCATCATCATCATCCAAAATTAAGTTTACAAACTCATTTCCATCATCCTCTTCATCTTGTACTTTTATTCGTGCTCTTCTTCCTCCTGCTATAACTGTCTCCACTTTTCTATTTATATCTTCTTCTTTGCAATCTTCTTCATTTCTTGTAGAATTCAGTAAATTCTCAAAGTATTCTTTCCATAATATCTTAATTTTCTCTGGTTCATTTGTTAATTCTCCTTTATACTGCATGAACTTTTGATCTTCATTTTTACGCAACTTATTTCGCACTAATCCATATACCAATTTCTTATTTCCTATAAAATCTTTTTCCAATTTATCAGCTAACTCGAGCATAGTCCTACTCTTTTCAGTCTTGACTAACTTCTTCACTTCTCCTCTCATTTTCCGATACTCTTTGATAGTGCATTCTGTTCTGTCTCTTATCATTTCCTTCCAAGCCTGCTGCTTTCTCTTTACTGCGTCTTTCACCTTCGTACTCCACCAAGGAGTTTGTTTCTTCTTCCTCTTTCCTCCACTAACTCCACACACCTCTCCAGCAATCTGTACAATTTCTTTTTTAAACATCTGCCATTCCTCTTCTATATCGCGAAGTACTATTTCTCTTGGAATCTTTTCGCCAATTGCCATCTTGAAAGCTCTGCAGCTCTCTTTTTCCTGCAATTTCCATACTCTAATTTTATTTTTTCTTTGCACTTCTCTTGATACATATTTTTTTCTCTTAATGTGAGCAATTAATAATCTATGATCGCTGTCCAAAGACACAGTTGGTTTTACTCGTACATCTCTTATATCCCTTTTCATCTCACGACTTGTAATGATGTAATCTATAGTGCTTCTGGATTTATTATCCCAACTATATCTGGTAATCTTGTCTTTTAATTTCTTCTGAAACTTAGTGTTACTTATTTCCATATCATTTCTAACACATAAGTCCAATAGATTACTTCCATCCTTATCTCTCACTCCATAACCATGCACTCCCAAAACATCCTCAAAACCAATTCTGTTCGACCCCACTTTGGCATTGAAATCACCCATCATAATAGCTTCTTCCAATCTATTGGTTAAAATTCCATCCAATTCCTCAATAAACTCTTCGCGTTCGTGAACAGGTCTTCCACCTTGCGGAGCATAAACTTGTATACATTCCATTTTGCCATTTACGTCTGCAATAATGAGTTTCATTATTCTATCGCTATAATTTATTACTTCAACGACATGTTCACTCATTTTATCACTGACAATAATACCTACTCCATTTTGTCCTTTAGTTCCGCCTGACCACCATAGCTTAAATCCATCTCTCAAGTCTTTCACTCCTTCTCCTTTCCATTTTGTCTCACTCATTCCAAATATATCCAATCTTTGTTCCTTCATCATATCAATTACTTCTTCTAATTTTCCAGTTAATGTAACCACATTTAATGATCCAACGATTAGTTCTGATCTTCTCTCTTGAAACCTTCTCTTTCTCTTACTATCCCTTTTCTTCTGCTCCTCCATGTCTGCCACATCATGCACACCATTTACAATTACATGTGCTTGCTCCAAAACCAGCGAGTCCGAAAACCCTGATTTTCTCGTTCCAGCACAGTAGCTTTTACCGGTACAACATTTTCCATTAGATCCTTATCATAGCTTCCCTTTATTCCTTCCAGTATCTCCTTCAAATTAACCAATTCCACTTCCATTGATGAGCATAACTCTTCCAATGCATCATTAATATTTGTTTGAAATGATGGAGTAATACGACACAGGCACACTTTAGCCTTTGGAAACGTACTTTTTACTTTCATCAACAATTCCTCCACGTCAGAAATTGTTTTTGGTAAACGTGTTTGGTCTTTTGGTACATAATTTCCGAGCTTCACGATAACCTTCTGTGGCATATTTTCTTCTGTTACTACTATATTTCCTATCATATCTGTCAACTCTCTTATCCTTATACCAGGAAACGCCAGAGCTCTATTTCCATTTTCTTTACAAAAATCGCCAGCACAGTAACCATTTAAATGCCCAATGAGAAGACCTTTACAATCTACAGCATTCTTCTTTGTAATCACTTGATGCATTCGATGTGATTGAATATTCTCAATATTTGCCATGTCGTCAGATGCTACACCATTTTGCTCTGCAATCACTCCTTGCATTTCATTTGATTTTAATTCGTTTCTTGGTACCATATTTTTTTCAATTTTTTTATTACAATTTACAGTATTGTTCTGTGCAATCACTCCTTGAATTTGATGAGATTTTAATTCCTTACTTGATACAACATTTGCAGCCATACCGTCAATCCTGTTTCTTAGCATATCCATGTCTGTTCTTATAGTTTCAATCACATCTGCACTGGAGTACAAATCCTCAGTTAAAGATTGAGTTATTAAAGACAGGTGATCCATTTTATTTAGAATGTTGATATTTTCATCTTCTAAAACAATCTGGATCGCAACTGCTTCGCTTACCTTTTCATTTAACACACTCTTCATCTTGCAATAAACACCATCCAACACTCCTTGCTGCAACTTTACAATACCCTCAGCCTCTTCATTTCCCGATGTAGTTGCTTTCTTGGTACTGTTAAACGATGAACCACATTCGATTTCGTCACGAATATTTCTGAGCTCCATCAGCATCCTTTCAAACTTGGCCTCCATCATTTCTTCCCACTTCGTCCTGTCTTCCATGCGAATATTGAGAACCTTGATGCCATATAGGAGTGATTCATATGATGTATCAACTTCATTTTTCAATGTAGATGTATTGCTGCAAACTGTTATCACGGAACAATCAACGTCCGAATCAAACATTCCATCACAAGAACCACACCTCCAATCGCCCAGTTCGTCAATAAACTTATCTGCTTCTTCATGAAGCCCAACACAACGAAAGTGTAGCCACTCTTGGCATTGCCCACATTGAACTCCATTCCCTTCAATCTTCTTTTTACATTTTAAACATTTAGCTTTTCTCTTCACCATCTTGATATCTTGACCAAAACAAGCTACTACGTGCTTTGCCTTCTTTCAAATAATTTTCTTGCTTTAAAACCAACGACACCAAAACTTCATATGATTGTTTCTTCTCCAATAACGAACCAAAAACCTTCGTTTATGTACCAAATGCAAGCTTACCAGTTCCGCCAAGCACCAATACCAATTTCAATATTCAAATCCTCAAATAACCACACAATATCAATATTTTTTCAGGACCCTTTTGCTTCTTTTCTACTCCAAATCACGGCCTCTCGTGATCAATCATATACTTAAAATATAAAATACTAAAATATAAAATATAAAATAAATATATAATATATATATATTATATATAAATATAAAATATAAAATACATATACTTAAAATAAAATAAATTGTTCTAAAAAATCTAAATTTTAACAATAAATTACAAATTTAAAGAGGTCAGCCAATCAATAGCTTCGCCTTTGAGGTCGGCAATATCCTGGATGTCACCAGGATATTTCAGGACAGCGCATTCCATCATAATATGATTGGTAGTTTGTTCCTGCTGCCCGCAGATGCAACTTGCGCTATCAACGAACCCCCATTTGTGCATAAGGTAGTTGCATCGGCCTTGTTCTGTTCGCAAGCGATTTAGGTTGCACCAAGCCTTCCTTGGTAACTGAAACTGCAGGTGGTCCGATGGTCGACCTGTACTTGAGAAGCTGAAGATGGGACTGCTCCTGTTTCCTTGAATCCACTGAGAATCCCATGTGCCACTGACCTCAAAGTTCTCGTCCAGCAATCTCTGAGCCAGAGCTAATGGAGGCTTTCTTGATTTTAGTCTAAAAAGCGGAGGATTATATAGGTCAGCCCTAAAAGGTATATCAGGGTTGTTCACAATCTTCTCGTGCTCCTTCAGTAAAGCTTGTTTCCTCCGCAAGTCAGGTGGTGCAATATTGCTGAGTGCCGGTAACCAAGCAAGTGGAGTTGAGCGTAATGTGCCTGTTATCCGTCTCATGGTTGCGTTCAACTGCACATCAACTTTGCTGGTGTGGCAGCTAGTAAGCCAAACAGGAGCGCAATACTCAGCAGCCGAGTACACCAGAGCAAGTGCAGATATGCGAATACAGCTTGCGGACGCTCCCCATGATGTATATGCCAGCTTTTGAATGATATTGTTACGAGTACGAAGTTTGGCGGCCGTGTTTGTTAGATGAGCATCGTATGTGAGAGTTCTATCAAGTGTTACGCCTAGGTATTTAGGTTTAGAATTGTGTTTCAACACCGCACCATTCATGACCACTTCCAATTGCCTATTTGCCTCGCTGTTGTTGAGATGAAAGCAGGTGACTTCAGTCTTCGTGGCACTTGGCTGTAATCGCCACTTTGCGCAATATTCGCTCAGCCCCTCTAAATCATCAGTTAGCATATTCTCCATATGGCTGAAGTCCTTATGCTGAACTGCATATGCCATGTCATCAGCATAGATGAATTTCCTCGCAATTGATGTAGGCAGATCGGCGATGTACAGGTTAAAGAGAGAAGGAGCTAATACTGAACCTTGGGGGAGTCCGTTGTTTAACTTCCTGATTCTGCTGCAATCACCATTCATGAATACTTGAAAGTAACGATCACTCAACATATTACTAATGAGATCGCAAACCTTAAGACATGGAACTACTTTGAACAGTTTTGTCAGCAGACCCTTTTTCCAAACTGTATCATAAGCAGCTGTAAGATCAATGAAGGCTACCGCTGTTTTCAGTTTTCTCTGAAAGCCATTCTCAATATGATTGGTAAGTCCCAGGACCTGATCGGTGCAATTTCTACCTCTCCTAAACCCTGCCTGCTCTGGTTGGAGCATATTTTCTATTTCAGGGCCAATACGATTATAAAGCAATCTCTCCAACAGTTTAAGTGATACTGACAACAGAGCTATGGGTCGATAGCTTTCAGGTTGGTCACAAGGTTTCCCTGGCTTCAGGAGAGCGATGATCTTGGTCTTTTTGAATATAGCTGGAAGTTTTCCAGTTTCCAAAATGTGGGTATAGAACTGTGCAAGCCAAAGTCTTGTTTTACGACCACTATGAGTAAGGAACTCTGGATAAACGCTGTCGAATCCTGCCGCTTTGCCTGTCTTCGTGACATAAAGTGCTTTGTCAATTTCTTCTTCTGAGAATGGTCTCGAGAAGAAACTCTCAGTTTCGGCTTGTTTTCTAAAATCCTGCAACTCCTTATTCACTGTTCTTGTAAAGACTTTGTCCACCTTTGATTTAGACAACTGTACAATGCGTGAGGCAACTTGATTAGGGTGAATCTTTGGTTTGTTGGGAAGTGGTACCGAGGATCCTCCTAATTTGCGCAAAACTTCCCACGCTTTTCGACTAGAATGCGTGAAGGACATGCTTTCAACTGTGGAGGTCCATTTTTCTCTTCGCATCTGGTCTAAAGACTTCAGCAACTCTTCAGCAGATTCTTGACTACCGGTGTCACAATATTCTTCATACAGGCGGTCGCTTTCTTCATTCCAACAAGGAATGTACTCCTTGCGAAAACCCCGAGGGATGCAGTTTTTAGCAGTCTGTATGACGAGTCTAGAGAAACGATCGTAGCATTCTACAGTCGGTGGTATAAAACGAACTGCATCGTCCAATCTCTTGCTATATTTTTCCCAATTGGCCTTTTGAAAGTTCCATCTGGGTTTACGTATGGAATTAACCAATGGGACTTTAATACCAACATCTAATATGACAGGACGATGCTGGCTGCGAGGAAAACCAGGTAGGACATTTCTTGTTACGTGAACGGGCCGACCGTCTATATCAGTACTTACGAAGCATAGATCGGGGTTATAATCCTTATTCCAGCGGGCTGAGTGGAACGTGCCTCTATCTTTGGAGTCAAAAATCAAGTTCATATTCTTATGATCAGCCCATGAAGCAATAGCTTCGCCGTTTTCATCACTTTGGTCATATCTCCAATCAATATGGTGGCTGTTAAAATCACCGGCATAAATTGATGGATGGTCGTAAGTTTGCAATGGTGTTGTCGGCCATTGAGTCCCAGGTGGTTTGTAAATATTTATAACTGTAATATTATTCACTTTGATCGCATTAGAGAATACATTGTTACATGAAGTACAATCGATCACATCAACGTTTGCGATGTCCTCCTTAACATAAGTTGCAATACCATAGGTGGCGTGGTTAATAGAAGTTACCAATCGGTATCCTATAACTGTTCCTCTTGCTTCCAAGTCTGCATTACTGTCCGTATGAGTCTCTTGAATCAGTGCTACATCGATATTCTCTTCTTCCAACATCCTTGACAAATAGTCGGACTTAGATCTACTAATGCCTTCTATGTTCAATTGGCAGATCCGTAGTGACGCTCCAATATTCTTTGTAGCCGTTTGTGATGACAACATTCTATTCATAATTTACTAATTTTCTTCTTAATAATTATCTTAATTATATAAACCTTAATGACTATTCCATTGTATTCCAATTCTCTGCCAGGAGATCAACAATTGTTAACAGTTTGGCATCCGTTTTTGTAGTCTGTTTAATGTTAACCAGGTTGCACCGCTTGGAGGCAGACTACTTCGCAACCGCAATTTCTATAAACTCAGTCGATAATCTGCATCAATTTTCTTTATACCTTGGTTCTGTTTTTATGATCCAGTAGGCGTGATTTCTACAAATATGTTTTCATGGAAGTTTGAGAGATCGAAATGGAGATGTTCACAGTGCCATAATTCACGATATCGTGTATGGAATATCAAAATGTATATCTTAGATCAAACCTGAGATCAGTATCTTCCTTTTGGTGTCCAATTCAATCAACAGCCATGCAAACACACCATAAAAGGTAAATTAATTGATGCAGCTTCACAGAATTCAACCAGCCAAATCATCCACCGCCTTGTGGATTGACCCGTTAGCACAGACTTCATCGGATAATGTCTTAAAATCTGTGAGAGCCAATCCGTTTCTTCCGAATAACGTTTTTACTTCAACCAAATAAACCTATTTATTTACGTTATTTACACACAACTCTCGGATTTCTGAGGAAGAGTCATATTTAAGGTTTCTTTGTCGCACAATCCCATCATTATTCCATTTCCCATTGCAATTTTCTCCGCAATTCTGTGCCTACCGATTTCTCTAGGCCGTGCGTGAAAAGGCATCGATTTCCCGCGGGCGTCGGCGTCGTCGTCGTCGGCGGCGTCGCTTCCCGTGACTCGCCTATTGAAAAGCCGGCGAAGACGACGGAGAAGAAAGGGTTACAGTATAATGATGGAAAAACTTTCCGCCGGCAGCGAACTCTATCGGACTTATCGTCACACAAACACTCGTAGATAAAACATATTATTCCGCTTCCGGTGGCATAAGGAGGAGAGAGAGAGAGGGCGATAAGGAGGCGCGGGAGGGAGAGAGAGCGCGAGCGGATTTCAGAATTTCCCACACTGAAATGCTTTATGATGGATGTTGAAGTTTGTCCCCCCCCCCCCCCCCCCCACGGAGTCTTGCGGCATGGAAAAGTTCCGAGCACAAATTCATCCCAACTTGATAGGCGACTGTTGCGAGAAGTTCAATAGACCAATTAATTTATTCAATTGAATTTAACGGAGCGTTCGCTTCTTCGTAACTTCTCCTTCTCCGATATCACATTAAAATAATGTAGAAATCGCAAGTTGTGGAGCCATTATCAAGAGCACTAAGAAACGAGGCAATCTTCACCGAGAAAAGGTAAGGAAACGCGCGCGGTTTTTTCAAAGTGTTTTTCAGTTGTTTCTTTACACTAACTGAAGTCTAAATACAAGGAGTAACACACACTTCAAGCTATCTATCAAATAGTATTGTATATCGGAAAAGTATTGCTGCGCTAGAAATATGTGGTTAACGCTCTGAGCTTGTATTCCGGAGGCCCGGGTTCGATTCCCGCGGCCGTCCTTCCTGACTGGGTTTTTTTTCGTGGTTTTCCCTCAGTCGATAGGCAAATGCTGGGAAGGTACCTTACTAATAGGCCACGACCGCCTCCTTCCCACCATCCATCCTTTCCTACTCTTCACCATCATCTCCCAATCATCATCATAATCATTCATCCGTCGCCATTAGCCTCGCTGCAGAACAGTGCGACATTAAGCCCCAGACAAAAAAAAAATCACGGAATCTGAAATATCTAAAAGGGTATTTATTATTCAAATGCATTATCAGCAACATTTTCAAAGTTGGATCAACCAGAATTATTGTTAGAGTAGCAATTCTGGTTGCTACAGTATCAAGGAACTAGGAATATTTTTGGGCCAATCAGAAATGTTGTCATATCTAGCAAGACATATTGCTACAGCTAACAGCAGCAATACATTTTTCCGCGGTGTAAAATTGTAAAATAAGTCATATTTAATGCTTTGATGTCGTCCCAGGTTACTTATTCTATATCTTTAAATGATATTTTGAGAAGACCCGGTGTCGAAATATACTCCAGTGTGTGACATTTTAGTCGAAAACACTTCGAAGAACCATGCGCGTCCCGTTACCTTTCGCAGGCCTTTCACAAAGTAGACACGAATAACATAAGACACAGATACCTTGCAACACTATGGTTAGTCGCATAATTTCACACAATGTACAAACACTTAAGTTTGTTGAAATTCCTCCGCTGTTTTGAGCTGGCTTATAATTCTAAGGGACTCGAGGAAAGAGCTCCACTATGCATGCAGATTAAAGCGTAATTGCCACGCATTTGGGGGGGGGAGCTCTCGAGAAGGGGTGACGAGTAAATACAGGGGGAGGGGTGGAAGATAAGGGGTGCATGAAATTATGACAAGGATTAGCGATGAAATATAACAATTAAATTAAATAGTTCTTTGGGGGTTGAACAGGATGAGGGGGTGGGAGGTGAAACAATAGCAGTACTCTCGGTTATCACAGGTGGTTGAGAAGGATTCAGCTTTGTCTTGACTCCGAGCTCAATGAATGATCAGAATAACCGATTTATCACAGGTAAACAGCATCTTTCTAACCACATTCTACTTCAGGTATGAAGACATGGGGAAGAGTAATGGAATGTTTTCTCGGTCCACATCGTACAAAGCTTGTCCTTAGGAGGACTCTTCAAACAATTGAAGTCAAAACCAAGTCAAAACATGATTTTATAAACCGAAATATACTTGGCGCATCGTTTTTTTAGGACATTAAGGTATATTATTTATATTTATTTACATTTGATTTTTGGCATACACGTCTATATTATTTATACACGATGCGCCAAGTATATTTCGGTTTATAAAATCATGTTTTGACTTAGCCCATTTTTTGATATCACTACTTTTCAGTGCTGAATTTTTAAGATTTCCTATATTTTTTATAGTTGAAGAGACTTGGCTGGTATTTTTACACGGAGTGTTTTTTATGGGGATTTCAAACTACTTTGAAAATCAACGAAGTGTCATGAAAGGAAAATTCTAATTTCTTCAGGGTATGGCAAGCTGTAAATGAGCATTTACTTACGAACTAATTTAATTATTGATTAAATTTCCTCTTCCTTATAAGTTTGGTGTTATATTAAATGAATCACTTTCCTTTGGACAGGACACAAACTTTAATAGAACAAACAAAATTTTGATGTCAATTTTTAGAACGTATTAGTTAAGATTAGAAATGTCAACCTATTTATTGGTTTATCTTTTGTTTGAAGTCTTTGGTTTTTGATAAGCCTAATGGATTGTGATTTGTTTGTCTTTTTTAATCATAATGTTTTTATACCTGTCAATTTTTCAATAATTGTTTACATTCACTTGGAGAAGGCCGCAGACAGTGGCCGAAATATTGTGCAATTTATAATAAAAAGTAAAGTTTGTGTCCTGTCCAAAGGAAAGTGATTCATTTAATAATTTAATTCTGGTAGTTATTTGAACCTCACTTTATAACAGTCCGAGTAAATAGTTCCACTTTTTATAAACCTGAACACAGCAACATGTGCAATACGGTTTAGATCCATGATTATGTCAGGATTACACAGTTGAATAATATGGCAGATGACTTTCAACTATTTCCGAATATTTCAAACGTAATCTCTCTTTAAACAAAACAAACGTACCTTTACAAATGAGACCCTCATTGCGCTGCAACGTTTTTCAACGTAATTGAAACTTTTGCTGATTCGTTTCGAAATGAAATTATATTCTGTCAAATTGAACTCACATGTTTAGAAAACGAGCGCTGTGTGCGGTTTTATTCCGGGTCACGTGACAGAGTACTTGGATATTAAATGTCGCATTTAGAATGTATTTGAAAGTTATTCAACAAGACGTAATAACATCCGATTATCAGAAGGTTTTAAATCCCTTCAGATGCCTTGAGCAGACGATGAAGAAGAATATTCAATTTTATCACATTTGTAGGTACTTCAACAGTCGTTCATTGTGCCTAAAGCAATCTATTAAGGATGTGGGAAATCAATTATGATTGCAAAGGAAGTACTTAAAGCTAACTAGGAAACAGATTTTAAAAAATCATCTTTTATTCTTCTTAGTTTTACAATCAGGTACCGATTTTTTAAACTACAAGGACAAGCAACTTTAGAACAGCCGGGGTGTCCGTTCAGACGTTTCTTAAAATCGAGTTTTTGTTTTCTTCTCCATTGTCTTCTTTTTCTTCTGCTTCTTCTTCTTTACATTTCACCAAACACTTCCATCACTCCTCATCTTCCACCATCTATCTTGATGTACTCAACCACCTCATAATATATTTTAAATAACCCTTTACATAATGTCTTATAAATTGACAAACATGACACACAATGAGTATTCCCTACATTGCGTCTACAGTGCGTCTAGTGTGTCAAGTCTTGCAGTGCGTATGCAGCAGAGTCCAACGCACTCTCCGCTGCGTGAGGCAGATCAATAACGCGGCGTGGAAACAGAACGTCTCGGAGTCTGCACTCGACTCTTTCATCCACCAGCGTGACATGACCATGAGTCCTATCACATAGCGTAGGACTCACTCTTACAGCTGTAGGCAGTGGCCTTCTGTCATACCAGCTAGAGGCATGACCACGTGTCCTACACATAGCGTAGGACTCACTCTTACAGCTGTAGGCAGTGGCCTTCTGTCATACCAGCTAGAGGCATGACCATGTGTCCTATCACATAGCGTAGGACTCACTCTTACAGCTGTAGGCAGTGGCCTTCTGTCATACCAGCTAGAGGCATGACCATGTGTCCTATCACATAGCGTAGGACTCACTCTTACAGCTGTAGGCAGTGGCCTTCTGTCATACCAGCTAGAGGCATGACCATGTGTCCTATCACATAGCGTAGGACTCACTCTTACAGCTGTAGGCAGTGGCCTTCTGTCATACCAGCTAGAGGCATGACCATGTGTCCTATCACATAGCGTAGGACTCACTCTTACAGCTGTAGGCAGTGGCCTTCTGTCATACCAGCTAGAGGCATGACCATGTGTCCTATCACATAGCGTAGGACTCACTCTTACAGCTGTAGGCAGTGGCCTTCTGTCATACCAGCTAGAGGCATGACCATGTGTCCTATCACATAGCGTAGGACTCACTCTTACAGCTGTAGGCAGTGGCCTTCTGTCATACCAGCTAGAGGCATGACCACGTGTCCTACACATAGCGTAGGACTCACTCTTACAGCTGTAGGCAGTGGCCTTCTGTCATACCAGCTAGAGGCATGACCATGTGTCCTATCACATAGCGTAGGACTCACTCTTACAGCTGTAGGCAGTGGCCTTCTGTCATACCAGCTAGAGGCATGACCATGTGTCCTATCACATAGCGTAGGACTCACTCTTACAGCTGTAGGCAGTGGCCTTCTGTCATACCAGCTAGAGGCATGAGGCATGATTGTGTCCTATCACATAGCGTACGACAAGGTGTTGGTCTGACTGTCATACCAGCTAGAGGCATGAGGCATGATTGTGTCCTATCACATAGCGTACGACAAGGTGTTGGTCTGACTGTCATACCAGCTAGAGGCATGAGGCATGATTGTGTCCTATCACATAGCGTACGACAAGGTGTTGGTCTGACTGTCATACCAGCTAGAGGCATGAGGCATGATTGTGTCCTATCACATAGCGTACGACAAGGTGTTGGTCTGACTGTCATACCTGCTAGAGGCATGACCCAACAAATGATACAACGGTATTCGAAAGAAACGGATTGTCCGATAAAGATTTGATGACATCGTCCGATATAGTTTATGCTTACTCGTCATTTAACTCCAGTAGGTGGGATCTGAAACAAGGATTATTGTCAAGGAACCTGACAGTTTTGTTCAGATACCGTGTTTAGTATTGTTGAATGTATGTGTCCGCACTATTTATATTCAATTCTTGAATTCAGTTATATTAAAATATAAACATTCATTGGAACTTTATCTCGGTCTCTTTATTTGGTTAAATTAAAATCCCAGAAAAAAACACTCCGTGTAAAAAAGGCAGCCAAGTCTCTTTACTTTAAAAAAATTCAACACCGAAAAGGAGTGATATCAAAAAAGGAGCCAAGTCAATGACATTTCCAAATATTTAATCGTATTTTTGAAATAAAAGAATAAACACCGAGAAATACTTTACAAAAGGACTTGGCGCATCGTTTTTTTAAAGACCTCATTCAATACTAAAAGTAAAAAGAAATTTAAAGTAGGTACATTTTCCTCTTTCTATTAGAGCCAGAAACTATGAATCAAGCTACTTTTAGTAATGGCTATTTTATAGTTTTGTCAATGGCGATAGTAGAAAGATTTCATGCTGTAATAGATAAGTAATATAAGGGTGGAAGAATTAAATAACAATTGGAAGTGGGCTCATACATATTCTTATAGCACTGTTAATATGGTGATATTAGAAGGGTATCTTTTCATAATTTGATCTTGACTGAAGGAAATCATGAAACGTTGTCAAATAATTACGAACTGTCTTTGGAACACTATTATATATTTTTGAAGTGTCAAGTGTATAAAGTTAAAATTTTTAATAGAAATTCAATGTGACTATGTACTTTGTGAAATGTTTTGTTATAAAATGTGGATTAATAGAAATGTATTTCATGATGAGAAGGTTTAACGCATGAGACTTAATTATGTTGACCACGAAACAATATTACGAAGATAACTAACTATTGTGTATTTATAGAAAACATAGGCAACAAGTTTTATCGCGTACGTACATATTCTAATAGATAATATTTTACAGTAGGTATATGTATAATATGTAATTGAAAGATGTTTCCCTATTATTCTAAAAATTCTAAATTACGGTTGTATATCAATGGCATATGCTTATGAATCAAAAAATGAATTTAAAAAACGATGCGCCAAGTCCTTTTGTAAAGTATTTCTCGGTGTTTATTCTTTTATTTCAAAAATACGATTAAATATTTGGAAATGTCATTGACTTGGCTCCTTTTTTGATATCACTCCTTTTCGGTGTTGAATTTTTTTAAAGTAAAGAGACTTGGCTGCCTTTTTTACACGGAGTGTTTTTTTCTGGGATATCACTTCTTTTGTTAGTTTATTCATACAGCTTGTAGCACATGTCCGAGCAGGGACTAATTTCTTTAAAAAAATACGCCTCAACCGATTTGCTTACTAAGAAAAGTTGCGTTTGGTATAAGATGAAAATGATTATCCAAGAAGAATAGCTTAAGTTTCGTTATAATCGATCCAGCCGTTTTCGATATATGACGTCACTTCCGGTTTTGAAATAGCGGCCGAAAATAATGTCGTCTTGAATTCATAATTATAAGTCCTACATAATTGCACAATTTGGTTGCAATCGGTACAGACGATTTCGATATATGACGTCACTTCCGGTTTAACCAATGGCGGCCGAAAATAATGTCGTCTTTTTATCCATAATTATAAGTCCTACATATTTCCAAAATTTGGTTGCAATCGGTACAGACGTTTTCGATATATGACGTCCCTTCCGGTTTTAACAATGACGGCCGAAAATAATGTCGTCTTTAATTCATAATTTTTAGTCCTCCATATTTCCAAAATTTGGTTGCAATCGGTACAGACGATTTCGACATATGACGTCACTTCCGGTTTTAACAATGGCGGCCGAAAATAATGTCGTCTTTAATTCATAATTATAAGTCCTACACATTTCCAAAATTTGGTTGCTATCGGTACAGCCGTTTTTGATATATGACGTTACTTCCGGTTTTAACAATGGCGGCCAAAAATAATGTCGCCTTTAATCCATAATTATAATTCCTACATATTTCCAAAATTTGGTTGCAATCGGTACAGCCGTTTTCGATATATGACGTCACTTCCGGTTTTAACAATGGCGGCCGAAAATAATGTCGTCTTCAATTCATAATTATTAGTCCTACACATTTCCAAAATTTGGTTGCAATCGGTACAGCTGTTTTCAATATATGACGTCACTTCCGGTTTTAAAAATGGCGGCCGAGAACACTGCAACCTTGAATTTATAATTATTTACAAAGTAGGTTTACTAAATATCTATTTAAAAGTATAAAGTGTTGAATTTTGTGTCAATTATCATATTTATGACGTCATTTAGCATATTTATGACGTCATTTCCGGTATAGGTAATAGGAAAACAATCTAGTTGATACTTTATGAACGACCATCTGAATTCATAATCCCTATATTTCCGTAAAATCGGTCTTGCCGTATGTAATATATGACGTCACTACCGGTTTCATTTAGTGGTTCCTGCCGCCATTTCCGGTACCGTTAATTTGTTTATTCATTTTTCACAATTGAGTTTCAAAAAAAGTTGCAGAATGAATACGCAGGAGCTAGTTCAGTTGCAAACGGTACAGGCGTTTTAGATATATTACGTCACTTCCGGTTTCAGGAATGGCGGCCGAGAACACTGCCTCCTTGAATTTATAATTTGTATTGTCTATGTTACAATGTAAGTTACTTATGTATGTATTTTAAGTATAATTTGTTGAAATAAGTTAAATATTGCGTATTTATGACGTCACTTCCGGTTCAGAAAATAAGAAAATAATAATTTTTTTATTGATACTTCATATAGATGACCGTCTAAATCGAATGGCGCTAATTTCGTTCTAATCGGTCCAGACGTTTTTGAGATATGACGTCACTTCCGGTTTAAAAATGGCGGCACAAAAAATCACAAGAGGCAAGGTATCATCAGACGCCAAAAGTGCATATGTGGTAAAAATTTCAGGTTGATCGGTTCAGCCGTTTAGGCTGTGGCGGTGATAGCAACGTTTCCTGATATCTGAATCATCATCATCAGATAGCTTTTAAAAGGGGTGTAATTTCACTGTTTTCACGGCCCTCTAGCACCCAAACGGCATAACGTATTGTTCCCAAATTTGGTATATGTTGTCAGGTGGGCCATAGCTCGAAATTAAGTTATTTCGCAACAATGTGAGATTTCCCAATTTTGAGATCCAGTAGGCCGAAAATGCCATGTTGTTGGTTACAGTAAAAGTGTTTCGTCTGCTCCTCAGTTTATTAGGCATTTACGGTATGTTGAGTGAGTGTGAGTGTATAGTACGACTTGGCTGGGTGGAGCGACCGCTCCACTAGATATTGGACTTCATCAGACATTCCTTAAAATACAAACCGAATGAAACAACTATTTTATATATTTTTTGCATTGTAATGTTGTGTGAATTCTATAGATAAATTTGTTAACATTTTCTTAAAAAGCGAACAGGTTAAAAAAAAGGTCTAACATCATTACTAGTGAATTATAAAATAAATATTATATTAAAACGTCATAAGATATGTAAAAAGTTGAAATGAATCTTTGTTTTTCTCTGTCCTGTGCTTCCTACATCAGCTGACAAAGCTTTAGCGTGGAGCAATGAGAAGTCAGATACTCGGAACCCAACTATTTGAACGAATTCAGGAGATCGGTGTGATGTGTACGCAGTTTCATTGCATGTCAAAACAAACGTGAAGTTACCCAAACGACACGATTAAACATGGACATGTTTGTTTTACAAATGTATACACGGAGGAGAATAAACAAAATTTTAATTCATAACTGAGCGTAATGTTGAAATTTGTTTTACTTGTTAATGAGGTAATAAATAGTGCAATGTAGACAGAAGAGTAATTAACTAATATGTTGCACCACATATAATGGAGTGTAAATGTTTCCAAAATTAGTGAATTTTACTCCAGAAGATGTCAAAATGTTGCCACCCGTGGAGCGAAATCCACCCATAATGGCACTTGCGCGGACAGGATTTTGAATAAAGAATAAGATGTTTTCTTACATACGAAAATAATTGTGAAGCTGAATTCTTAAAATCATTGCTGTTACCAATATTAGGCTTAAAAAAACGATAATTTCAATGTGATATAACTGCATTTCTTGCAAACTGCATCACGCAAGAAACGAGAAAAAGAAACAAGAATTGTTTCCCTCTGCTTTCTCCTACTTAATGGTACTAACAGCAGTGAAGATTATCATCCAACGTTTTAATCGGGTTACGATGTATTTACAAAATGAAACCATAACCGTCTCGAATTCCACGTGATAATCAAAAACGACTGCAGAACATCTGGTATTCTCCGATATGTGTGTCAACCATATTTTATCTCCCCACTGCAATTGAACAGCAGTCAATCGGCCGTATCACTGCAAGTACCGTGTCCATAACCTAGAGAGCGCCACGATATCTCACACGACTGCAGCGCTGTGCCGCGGTAATCGTATACAACTACCCTGTTTTATGATCCTTCGACGTCAGAAACAGATTTCCACTTATTTCCAGCGTAGCGTTTTACAAACGGTATTTTATATCTCTGTCTCCATATATTTATACAAGCTTCCATTTCCCATAGGGGCAGATCTATACGAGTTCAAACCCGAGGAGCCTACGAATATTCACCGCAAACTTTCAAACGATGATTCCTATTGAAAAGTAAGACTTTCTTTCTGGAAGAGAGCGGGGTTTTAGCGGGAAACCTGGGGCCTTTGTAGTGGGTCATGTGAGACGAGATATCACAAGAATACATGCGAAAGTGGCAGATATTACGCTTACGAACTGGGAATAAATTAAGGGTACAGGGGAAGAACGCTATGAGTCACATTCGGATGAAACTGAGAAGAACGAAATTTTATGTTGAAACTTGTATCTATCTTCCATACAAATCGATATTTCAATTGCGTTTTTAAGACTTTGTGGCAATATTTTCTAAAAACCGAGGTTATATTCTGAGGGCTCATAAAAATCACTGCAAGATTACACATTAAACTATTTATTTAAAAATGGACTTAAAGCGTTCTTTCCCTGTACCCTCCAAATATTATTCGTAAACATCAACCTTTGAGAAAGATTATACAAGATTGATTTGATTTAGAGTCAACTCGTATTCACACGTTTATGTCCGAGCCTATTATCAGATTTCAACTGAGATTTCCGCTCAATAATAAAAATATAAACCAAATAATAATAATAAAAGAATTAACGATAGCGGTTTGAGTTAGCGGTTTACATTACAAATAAATTCAACCAACTACAGCTCAAACATGTATATTGCTAGGTAGTATTGTTTGGCTTTTACATCCCTTTTTAATATCTTTTAATGCTATTATCTTCATAGAATAAGTCATTTAAACATTGATGTGTCAGACCATATTTTTGTTAATTTCATACAATACATTTTAAGAAATTCCTTTTGAAATAATAAAAGGATTTTAACAAATATACCTAGGTAATCAATTTTACCAATTTGGCTAATAATAGAGTCGGCTGTACTAAAAGGTACACATTGGTGATAATATTTCCTAACTATCGCTATAACTTTTTTTATTTCAAGATATATGCAATATGTGGCAAATGATTAATTGTTTGTCTATAAGCAATATAAACACCAGTACTTAATGACAATAGTTTGTGCTCGAACTCATGTAAACCTGAAAATTCTCTATTTTCACAAATATTGCCGTTAAAAGTTGGTGTTTCTGTTAGTGTTGAAATCAAAGGTCGACTAAAAATTAGCTACACTTAATAATTGTTCACATATTTCATATCTTGAATGATTCAAAAGCTGTAGCGGCATTTAAGTAATATTATCACAAATGTCTACCTTTTACTACAGGTCAATGGTAAATAAAACCGTTTAATTATGGAATTATTATTATCTAACCTCCTGGAAGTAATATTCTGCAAAGTAAGACGACGTCTACATTCCAGTGTCAATATATCACTGTGAAGATAGTTCTGGACGCCGCGACGTCGAAATGTGCATAGTTGGACGTTCTGCTGCGACGCCGACGGTCGTTGACCCGACGCCGGGCGACGCCGTGTCTGAGAATTAAAATGAAGAAGCTCGAGATGGAAGGAATGAATGAATATATTATTCACAAATCATTTGGGTCAAAATGTATAAACGCTAACGTAAATAAGAGGATTTGACGAAGTTTTTATACGCAGTCTTGGAAACTCCAATTACGACCTGTCAGTCAAGATTTACGGATGTTGTATGCAATTTTTATGATTGAAAAACTGCTCTACAGAAGAAACAAAAAAACCTGTCTTATATCATTATTATTTCCAATTATCAGAGTATTTTGAGAAAACAATATTTTATACTTTAATACAATCTTTCAAATATAAGATCAGAATGGAATCGAAAGTATTCCTTGTTTATAACGTCGCACTGCTCTGGAACTAGTCTAATGGAGTCGGATTAACGATTCTTATTCTCATGGTGAAGAATAGTTAAGGATGGATGGTGGGAAGGAGAGAGTCGTGGCCTATTAGTAGAGAACCTCGTCATTTGCCTCTCGACTGAGGGAAATCAAGGAAATCCTCAGTCGTGACTGAAGTCTGCAGGAATCGAACCCCGGACCTCAAGAGCGCAAATCAAGCGCAATATTATCGTTGATTACCTTCGAAATATAACGCAGTAGTATCACATATTAAGTCCTAGTTTTAAATTAATTTATGAACCAGCGAATCACACATTATCAATATTATTATAAAATTTTAAAAGCGTTTCAGAATCTTGAAAACTATTGCAGTTATTTTATTAAAAAGCAGTGTTCGTTAAGAGTAAAATGTGCAAAAAAATCCTACCCCAAAAAAATTATTACATTAATTTTAAAAATGGTGGCAGATGTAGGATTTTAATTAAATTTTTCAGTTCAGTTCAAAAACATTCTAGCGCTCGACGATAAATATTACATATTATTCAAATATGGTTTGAAGTGGAATTGTTTATTGATAATGATAAGTGATGGAATTTCAATTTAAAGGCACGATTTGATCGAAGCTTTAAC
>OW203766.1:38307015-38325219 GCA_934045905.1 Leuctra nigra
CCATGCGACCACGACGGGGTGCAGATAAAACTAGCTTCAACACGATTCATAACTTTTCAGACATTATTAGCTGTTGTTTTCATTCGCTTTATGATGAAATTTGTCGTTAAAACTTTGATGGCGGTTTGGGGTACCGGCCTTTTAACGTTTGAAGGAATGTATTTTTTCTTCTTTATAAAATGGCCCTCTATGGTCATTATAATTTAAGTTGGTACACAGAAGGTATAATTTTGTTCTACGGAACGACTTGCAAGTTTCCAACAAAGCTTTGCAAAACACATTTCGTTCGTTTCTATAGTTTTTGTCTGGGAAACTTCCAGGGTTATTTTCGTGTCTGTACAAGTGGCTTTTAATCCGAAACTTTGGACGAAGTAGCGAAATGTTACAAATGAAAACAATCCTCTGGCATCAGTATGTCGTTAATAAATGAAATTCAGTTGTAAGCCACATTTTAATATAATTTTGAACGTACAATTTCTGTTTCTCTTGAAAGAAATCTTAAAGTATAAGTATATCAACATCGCACTTTAGTTAATATTAGATTATAACGAAAATTAATTGATACATTTATTTTTAAATGTAAAGAACAAACACAAACCGAAACTTAGTTAAAAACGTACACTTGACACAACTAAAAACGGTATTTAAACGAAACGAGGCTGCTGGTCAGGTTATCTGACAATCAAACTTTGTTATTATCAATGAAATCAGAGCTCACCAAATAGAGTTAGATGACGTGTTAGCATAGACTTCATCGAAAGATGCATTAAATCTGTGTCAGCCAATCCGGTTCTTTCGAATACCGTTTCTACTTTGGTCAAGTGTACTGACCCATTAATGATAAGTTGCACATTACACAATGTTTTTAACGATGTAGATATGTCAAAAAACACTGTGCAAACTCAACTCATCCACTTGTGGCACCTTAAAGCACACAACACAGAGTTTACACGCGTCTAATCTTGAATAAACCTGGCAACAGCGCTCTGTCACCTCATCGCCTAGCCAGTGTGTAAACCTGGCAACCGTGTAGCTCCACGATCTATGTTAGCTTAGACAAAACAATCCCCAGTAACAGCGTTGTCAAATCTCCTTGATAACCTCCGAGGATCGTGACTTATCAGCCGCTTGAGGGGGTGAGGATCTGGCAACGATGTAAGCACAGGAGTTAGGCAAGATAGTTACTTGCAGTTCGTAAATTAATACGGGATTACGGGGTTTCCAAGATCGAGGAGGAACGCGCGTGGGCAATCGAGGCAAAAGTAATTAAAATGTACTGCTGCGTTAGCCTAATCCCAGAAAAAACACTCCGTGTAAAAATACCAGCCAAGTCTCTTTAACTATAAAAAAAAATAGAAGAAATCTAAAAATTCAGCACTGAAAAGGAGTGATATCAAAAAAGGAGCCAAGTCAACGAATTTTCCAAATTTTAATCGTACCATTGAAATAAAAATATCAACCCCCGAGAAATACTTAAAAAAAGGACTTGGCGCATCGTTTTTTTAAAGACACTTTTCTATCCTAAAAGTATAGGAAGAACTCTACAAGTATATTTTCCTGAGTATATCACATTCATTATCGACGAATCATACTAAGTTTTAATATAACTAGTACTCTTACCTACTGGCAGTTTTGGTATTTTGTCAATATTCAGAGGAAATAAACGGATAAACGAATAACGAATAAACGGAAGCGGCCTAGTCTATTCGTTATTGCCACTATTTCTAGGGTCATATTAATCAATCATACTTCTCAATATCGTGACTGAGGGAAATAGCGAAAGCGCTCATTACAAGAAGGCCGTCAATGAGATTTGTATAAGTGACTAGTGCACTGAGCCATGCTGCTCAAATAATTACTGACTAGATTTTTATCTAAAGTAATACGTTATGTAATTTATGAATTTTTTTGGTATAAAATGTTAATTAATAGCAATTAATTACACGGCGAGAAGGTTCAAAGTATAATGCTGTAGTAGGTATGTTGATGTACCCACAAAACTATAGGTACCTACCATTCACAAACACAACTGTTCTGTATTTATTGCTTGTAAGACAATGCTATGTTTCTTTGCGTACTTATATTTAAATTTAAAATATTTTACAGAATGTTCAATATTTAATTTGAAAGTTTTGTCCCAATTTTTCTAGGCATTTCTGAACTACGTAGTATGTGAGTGGCATAAGCTTAAGAATAGAAAAATGTCTTTAAAAAAACGATGCGCCAAGTCCTTTTTTTAAGTATTTCTCGGGGGTTGATATTTTTATTTCAATGGTACGATTTAAATTTGGAAAATTCGTTGACTTGGCTCCTTTTTTGATATCACTCCTTTTCAGTGCTGAATTTTTAGATTTCTTCTATTTTTTTTATAGTTAAAGAGACTTGGCTGGTATTTTTACACGGAGTGTTTTTTCTGGGATATCACTTCTTTTGTTAGTTTATTCATACAGCTTGTAGCACATGTCCGAGCAGGGACTAATTTCTTTAAAAAAATACGCCTCAACCGATTTGGTTACTATGAAAAGTTGCGTTTGGTATAAGATGAAAATGATTATCCAAGAAGAATAGCTTAAGTTTCGTTATAATCGATCCAGCCGTTTTCGATACATGACGTCACTTCCGGTTTTGAAATAGCGGCCGAATTCCGGTATAGGTAATAAGAAAACAATCTAGTTTTATCTAGTTGATACCTTCATGAACGACCATCTGAATTCCTAATCCCTATATTTCCGTAAAATCGGTCATGCCGTTTGTAATATATGACGTCACTTCCGGTTTCATTTAGTGGTTCCTGCCGCCATTTCCGGTACCATTAATTTATTTATTCATTTTTCACAATTGATTTTTCAAATAAATAGCAGAATGAATACGCAGGAGCTAGTTCAGTTGCAATCGGTACAGGCGTTTTAGATATATGACGTCACTTCCGGTTTCAGGAATGGCGGCCGAGAACACTGCTACCTTGAATATATAAATTGTATTGTCTATGTTACAATGTAAGTTAATTATGTACGTATTTTAAGTATAATTTGTTGAAATAAGTTAAATATTGCGTATTTATGACGTCACTTCCGGTTTAGAAAATAAGAAAATAATATTTTTTTTATTGATACTTCATATAGATGACCATCTTAATCGAATGGCGCTAATTTCGTTCTAATCGGTCCAGACGTTTTTGAGTTATGACGTCACTTCCGGTTTCAAAATGGCGGCTTCCGGTTGGTTTTATAAAAAGGCACCTCAGACGCCAAAAGTGCACATGTGGTAAAAATTTCAGGTTGATCGGTTCAGCCGTTTAGGCTGTGGCGGTGATAGCGACGTTTCGTGATATCATCAGAATCATCATCATCTTCAGAATCAGAAAGTGGTGTAATTTCACTGTTTTCTCGGTCCTCTAGCGCGCAAATGGCATAACCTATTGTTCCCAAATTTGGTATATGTAGTGGGGTGGGCCATAGCTCGAAATTAAGATATTTCGCAACAATGTGAGATTTACCAATTTTGAGATCCAGTAGGCCGAAAATGCCATGTTGTTGCTTACAGTAAAAGTGTTTGGTCTGCTCCTCAGTTTATTAGGCATTTACGGTATGTTGAGTGACTGTGAGTGTATAGTACGACTTGGCTGGGTGGAGCGACCGCTCCACTAGATTGAAAGCGAACCAAGAACATTGTGATACTCTGAATTGGTTGGACATGTCATTGATTTAGATACAAATCTGCAAGTTTGGATCCCATGTTGTCAGGTTATTTGACGAAAATGTTGCGACAATGCATAATCAACTCAGGTACCAAAATCTCATATTGATATATCTGAATATTCAAATGTAAACCAGATGATAATAACATCAGCCGCATTTCAGGGACCCTCTTGACTGATCAAGCTGACATTTTGCATGACTATTGAGACCAACATGCTATCAGATAAATCAAATCGTTAAGGTCCCTGTATATCACGTGACTTTTTAACCAAAAAGCTACACATTTTCTATTGGAAGGGTTCAGTTTAGCAAAGACTTCTCCCTCATCAGATAAGTTAGGGCACATCAGTTGGAACTAATCTACGCAGAAAAGAACTGCGAAAATAACATATACGATGATTTTACTTCCTTGCACCTAAATATTCTCAAATCAAGACCTGAAGTTGAAGGAAATTCTACGAGTTGCCAAAAACAGCAAACATTACTCTAATAAAAAGGCATATATGCATCACAAACCTGACGCAATGTCAGAATGTATAACATGCGCTCTTTCTTCCTCTTTCCAACGAAATGTTGAGACATTAATTATATCCACTATTATGAATGTAATGTTTAAACGAACAGCACTTGGTTTTGACAGTCTTCACACGCGTACGTATATGCACGAGGTATGTGTTGTTTTTATTATTAAATTCACTGCAAAATTAAATAATATTGGCTGAAAATATTGATAAGCTCCAGTATGCAGTGAATATCCTTCATATATCACCTTGGATTACTCAACATGAACGATGTAAGGTATGTACTCATAGGTAACTATTTCTCTTGATCGGATGTAGAGAAATAAAGTCACGTGATACACAATGGCCTTAAGTTTGTCGTACAGATGCTTTCAAGGCCTGTAGAGCAGCAACTTTCACACAACATACGAAGGCTCGCTTATCAACGCGTTACAAGAGCGTATTACCGCAAGTGCCCAGAGTCTACTGGATTCCGTCCATAAGATTACTAGGAAAACGCTCAGTGTAACGCGTTGATGAGCGAGCACAGAACATGCAACATCCCCATAGTAACGATGCACGACACGGCACAAGACGATTTTCTCTGCAATTTTTCAATCTCCATAATACTCTGGATGCATAACAGATCCATTGTGTCTTGAAGTCTTACCTACATACCTTCTCCAGAAATCTCTTGTGACATCCCATACTAAACTCGTAAAATTACAATTAATACTTGACTGATTGGGCTTACAATATGTAAAATTTAATATTAAGTTGGTCTTGATCACCATGCAAAATTTGAACTTAATGTGAACATTTTTATTGTGGACCAATCAGAAGACATTATTTAAACTTAAACCAATTAGAGGATTTGGCCTTCGTACTGCATCCGATTTTATGCGCTAGCTCAAAAATGCTTTCATTTTACTGTACATTGTGGATAGCTTGGCTGCTCTACAGGCCTTGCCTTGGAACAGAAGCTTAAAGAAGGCAGGGATGACAATTTGGTATACATTTTTCAAGATTATGGAATAAAATGACCTTAAAATGACAAAACTTTTGAAAATAACGGCAGATTAGACTGAAAATTGGCAAAAATACCTAAAATGTTGGTACCAATGACCACGCGAAGTTTAAGGTTGATCGGTCAATCTGTTCTAGTTAAATGTCAAAAATCACATGAAAAATGGTTTTAAATTTGAACCAATAGGAGGATTTGGCTGAAACTTTTTATGATTGGGTACAATATTGGTTGCAATGTTTTTGCTAAATTTCAAATTGATCGAAGCAACCAATCGAAAGATAATTTTTTTTAAATTTGAACCAATCACGGGAGCCCATTCAAAAACGATCCCAGGGACCGCATAGAGTACGTTAGCATGTGTACAAAATTTCAGATCGATTGCTTGAGCGGTTTGACCTGGGCTGTGACCACAAAAAAAAATACAAACAAAAAAACAAAAAAACAAACAAACACACAGAGAAAGTGCCATAAGAGTGCCGTGGTGACGCTCGCTACGCTCGCTCAATTAGCTCGCGGTATTGTGGTGTTTAGGACTGACATCCGCAAATATCTACTTGCGGACGCCTAATTCTTCGTCGAGCTAAAAACCAGAAGTTTATAAACGTCTGTGGGATGAGAGATGTGAGTATTTCACATTATTGCTGCTTCAGGCTTTCGGTTTGGCAAATATTGTGGTCTAAAAGCGAACCCAATTCCTGGGTTCGAAGAAACAATTCTTGTGGTCGGAAGATCGCTTGAAGAATTCCGTTTAAAATTAGTCACATTTCATATACAAAACTTTTCCAATCAGAATATTTCATTATGGAAACTTTAACAAAGTCGTTTCGCTCTTCACTAAGTATTATCATTCTAGTTGGAAACTAGAATCTAGTTTTGACACAATCAAGGAGGCAATAACCGTTTGCAAGTTCCAGGTGTTTATAACACAGGGTGGCAGACAATTGAAGTGCTTTCTTCTTTCTTTGAGTAAACGTGCAATTGTACAAATATCAAGAATTAAGTAAATAGCATTTGGTTTATTCAAATTTCAATTACTCATCCGAAAGGAAGTGGAATTATTGTCCGACCCAAGGATTTGTCTGATCTCTCTCCCTCTCTCTTTCTCTCACTAGATCCTCGCCTATGTCGCTCTCTTTCTTTCCAACTGCAGTGGATAGTTCATCCGTATTGTAATCTAACCCAGAGAGGATTGCGAATGAAAATAAGCAATCTGGGAGATTACTCGAGTATAATTCAGTCCAATTAGACTTAAGCTTGCCATTGTGGTCTTCTTATAGCTAATTCAAAGCGGAGACAATCTTTAATCTAATTAACTAATGTAAAAACGCGGTAATAAAAGGAAACATCAGAAGGCATCATGATCCAATCAATGAGCTGGTAATTACTGCACGGTTTAGAGATAATCCAATATCTAATGATTAGTTGTCAAATCCACATTTTTTAAATTAATTACGTCATTAATACAGTAAAATTTTAATTCCTAAAACCATTTACGATAGATTCTTCTTTCCATTCATTCAATTAAACTATTACAAACGATTAGTGAGCATTTTTCTCAGCTCAGCGTTTTACTCAGCACAAAGCATGTTGCGGTCTTGGGAACAGCAATGAAATTAATGTGACTAATTTTCTGTTTTGTCTCCGTTATAAATTTATTATGTAAAACAATGACAAAGGACTACAAATAGGAAGGCTTCCCTTTAAATTAATTTCAAGGTAATTCGTCTTAAGGTCACTTTTGTATATCAAAGCTCAGATATTTTTCTGAGCCCCGTATCTCTCCGTATTGGGCTTGAACTTCCCTGCTTTATTTCCCATCCAGCGTACGTCGTGATGAGGACTCCGGTTCGAGCCTCGTATCTCTCCGTATTGGGCTTGAACTTCCCTGCTTTATTTCCCATCCCAGCGTACGTCGTGATGAGGACTCCGGTTCGAGCCCCGTATCTCTCCGTATTGGGCTTGAACTTCCCTGCTTTATTTCCCGTCCCAGCGTACGTCGTGATGAGGACTCCGGTTCGAGCCCCGTATCTCTCCGTATTGGGCTTGAACTTCCCTGCTTTATTTCCCATCCAGCGTACGTCGTGATGAGGACTCCGGTTCGAGCCCCGTATCTCTCCGTATTGGGCTTGAACTTCCCTGCTATTTCCCATCCCAGCGTACGTCGTGATGAGGACTCCGGTTCGAGCCCCGTATCTCTCCGTATTGGGCTTGAACTTCCCTGCTATTTCCCATCCCATGCGTACGTCGTGATGAGGACTCCGGTTCGAGCCCCGTATCTCTCCGTATTGGGCTTGAACTTCCCTGCTTTATTTCCCATCCAGCGTACGTCGTGATGAGGACTCCGGTTCGAGCCCCGTATCTCTCCGTATTGGGCTTGAACTTCCCTGCTATTTCCCATCCAGCGTACGTCGTGATGAGGACTCCGGTTCGAGCCCCGTATCTCTCCGTATTGGGCTTGAACTTCCCTGCTATTTACCATCCCAGCGTACGTCGTGATGAGGACTCCGGTTCGAGCCTCGTATCTCTCCGTATTGGGCTTGAACTTCCCTGCTATTTACCATCCCAGCGTACGTCGTGATGAGGACTCCGGTTCGAGCCCCGTATCTCTCCGTATTGGGCTTGAACTTCCCTGCTATTTCCCATCCCAGCGTACGTCGTGATGAGGACTCTGGTTCGAGCCCCGTATCTCTCCGTATTGGGCTTGAACTTCCCTGCTTTATTTCCCATCCCAGCGTACGTCGTGATGAGGACTCCGGTTCGAGCCCCGTATCTCTCCGTATTGGGCTTGAACTTCCCTGCTATTTCCCATCCAGCGTACGTCGTGATGAGGACTCCGGTTCGAGCCCCGTATCTCTCCGTATTGGGCTTGAACTTCCCTGCTTTATTTACCATCCCAGCGTACGTCGTGATGAGGACTCCGGTTCGAGCCCCGTATCTCTCCGTATTGGGCTTGAACTTCCCTGCTTTATTTCCCATCCAGCGTACGTCGTGATGAGGACTCCGGTTCGAGCCCCGTATCTCTCCGTATTGGGCTTGAACTTCCCTGCTTTATTTCCCATCCAGCGTACGTCGTGATGAGGACTCCGGTTCGAGCCCCGTATCTCTCCGTATTGGGCTTGAACTTCCCTGCTATTTCCCATCCAGCGTACGTCGTGATGAGGACTCCGGTTCGAGCCCCGTATCTCTCCGTATTGGGCTTGAACTTCCCTGCTATTTACCATCCCAGCGTACGTCGTGATGAGGACTCCGGTTCGAGCCCCGTATCTCTCCGTATTGGGCTTGAACTTCCCTGCTTTATTTCCCATCCAGCGTACGTCGTGATGAGGACTCCGGTTCGAGCCCCGTATCTCTCCGTATTGGGCTTGAACTTCCCTGCTTTATTTCCCATCCAGCGTACGTCGTGATGAGGACTCCGGTTCGAATCTCTCCGTATTGGGCTTGAACTTCCCTGCTATTTCCCATCCAGCGTACGTCGTGATGAGGACTCCGGTTCGAGCCCCGTATCTCTCCGTATTGGGCTTGAACTTCCCTGCTATTTACCATCCCAGCGTACGTCGTGATGAGGACTCCGGTTCGAGCCCCGTATCTCTCCGTATTGGGCTTGAACTTCCCTGCTATTTACCATCCCAGCGTACGTCGTGATGAGGACTCCGGTTCGAGCCCCGATTCAGCCCAACGTCTCTTACTTTATTTCCCGCGCAGTAACAAGTAAACCCAATCGATATTCTCCCGCCGCAGATTGAGAACGTCACGTCGATATTCTCGAATGACGCGGCTTCTGAGCAGCTTATTGATAAGCCTGAAAGGCGCGGTGAAAATCTCTCTCCTGTACATGTTGTTCCACACACGTCGTCGCGCTCTGTCGCACTCGCGGGCGGTGACATCTAGTGCGCTCTGTCGCACTCGTGGGATCAGCATAGCTCTCTCTCTCTCTCTCTCTCTCAAGTGGGCTATGCAAATATAATGGCGGCTCACTCCAAGTGACACGCTTACCTGCTGGATGGAAGAACCGCGTAAGTGCATTGCGCAATATTTTTCATATAAAAAAGAATACAAACCCAAGAAAATCCAAGAAAATGATTAGCTTATGAAGAAAAAAATTGAAAGTTTCAGAGTAATCGTTATGATAGAAGTCAGTAGGAACTGAATTGTAGAGTTTAAATGAAACATGGCGTCCTGTAAGAAATTCGAAGTTACGGGGTGTTTTATAGCTGGTGATATTATTACACATTTTTGAGTTATGAAATGAGTGGCTGCGTCTTTGATGAAGTGACTTGAGATTTGTAATGCAATACAATAATGCATCTATGCATTATTGTATTCATTCATTCATTCATTCATTCATTCATTCATTCATTCATTCATTCATTCATTCATTCATTCATGTTCTTAACATGATGAATAAAAAATAACAGTTATGTGCATAAAATATCCTTGACTGCAGTCTCTGTGATATTATTGGCGTTCATATTACTTACTGTCAGATCGTTCCAACTTGGTTGTTCGATTCAGGAAGTCATTCTTTGAATAAAGTCCATCATGAATGATAGTTCTGTATCTGTCACGTGTCGCTACACCCTGCTGTCACGTGATCTCTCTCGGTGTCGAGGAGTTGATTTCATCAGCGACACAGATTTCAACGTGTCAGATACATGAGATTTCAACGTGTCAGATCCATGAGATTGCAACGTGTCAGATCCATGAGATTGCAACGTGTCAGATCCATGAGATTGCAACGTGTCAGATCTATGAGATTTCAACGTGTCAGATCCATGAGATTTCAACGTGTCAGATCCATGAAATTTCAACGTGTCAGATCCATGAGATTTCAACGTGTCAGATCCACGAGATTTCAACGTGTCCGATCCATGAGATTTCAACGTGTCCGATCCATGAGATTTCAACGTGTCAGAACCATGAGATTTCACGGTGTCAGATCCACGAGATTTCAACGTGTCCGATCCATGAGATTTCAACGTGTCAGATCCATGAGATTTCAACGTGTCAGATCCATGAGATTTCAACGTGTCAGATCCATGAGATTTCAACGTGTCAGATCCACGAGATTTCAACGTGTCCGATCCATGAGATTTCAACGTGTCCGACCCATGAGATTTCAACGTGTCAGATCCATGAGATTGCAACGTGTCAGATCCATGAGATTTCAACGTGTCAGATCCATGAAATTTCAACGTGTCAGATCGATGAGATTTCAACGTGTCAGATCCATGAGATTGCAACGTGTCAGATCCATGAGATTGCAACGTGTCAGATCCATGAGATTTCAACGTTTCAGATCCATGAGATTTCAACGTTTCAGATCCATGAGATTTCAACGTGTCAGATCCATGAGATTTCAACGTGTCAGATCCATGAGATTTCAACGTGTCAGATCCACGAGATTTCAACGTGTCCGATCCATGAGATTTCAACGTGTCAGATCCATGAGATTTCAAAGTGTCAGATCCATGAGATTTCAACGTGTCAGATCCATGAGATTTCAACGTGTCAGATCCATGAGATTTCAACGTGTCAGATCCACGAGATTTCAACGTGTCCGATCCATGAGATTTCAACGTGTCCGATCCATGAGATTTCAACGTGTCAGATCCATGAGATTGCAACGTGTCAGATCCATGAGATTTCAACGTGTCAGATCCATGAAATTTCAACGTGTCAGATCGATGAGATTTCAACGTGTCAGATCCATGAGATTGCAACGTGTCAGATCCATGAGATTGCAACGTGTCAGATCCATGAGATTGCAACGTGTCAGATCCATGAGATTTCAACGTGTCAGATCCATGAGATTTCAACGTGTCAGATCCATGAGATTGCAACGTGTCAGATTCATGAGATTGCAACGTGTCAGATCCATGAGATTGCAACGTGTCAGATCCATGAGATTGCAACGTGTCAGATCCATGAGATTGCAACGTGTCAGATCCATGAGATTGCAACGTGTCAGATCCATGAGATTGCAACGTGTCAGATCCATGAGATTGCAACGTGTCAGATCCATGAGATTTCAACGTGTCAGATCCATGAGATTTCAACGTGTCCGATCCATGAGATTTCAACGTGTCAGATCCATGAGATTGCAACGTGTCAGATCCATGAGATTGCAACGTGTCAGATCCATGAGATTGCAACGTGTCAGATCCATGAGATTGCAACGTGTCAGATCCATGAGATTTCAACGTGTCAGATCCATGAGATTTCAACGTGTCAGATCCATGAGATTTCAACGTGTCAGATCCATGAGATTGCAACGTGTCAGATCCATGAGATTGCAACGTGTCAGATCCATGAGATTGCAACGTGTCAGATCCATGAGATTGCAACGTGTCAGATCCATGAGATTTCAACGTGTCAGATCCATGAGATTTCAACGTGTCAGATCCATGAGATTTCAACGTGTCAGATCCATGAGATTGCAACGTGTCAGATCCATGAGATTTCAACGTGTCAGATCCATGAGATTGCAACGTGTCAGATCCATGAGATTGCAACGTGTCAGATCCATGAGATTGCAACGTGTCAGATCCATGAGATTTCAACGTGTCAGATCCATGAGATTTCAACGTGTCAGATCCATGAGATTTCAACGTGTCAGATCCATGAGATTTCAACGTGTCAGATCCATGAGATTGCAACGTGTCAGATCCATGAGATTGCAACGTGTCAGATCCATGAGATCGCATCGTGTCAGATCCATGAGATTGCAACGTGTCAGATCCATGAGATTGCAACGTGTCAGATCCATGAGATTGCAACGTGTAAGATCCATGAGATTTCAACGTGTCAGATCCATGAGATTTCAACGTGTCAGATCCATGAGATTTCAACGTGTCAGATCCATGAGATTTCAACGTGTCAGATCCATGAGATTGCAACGTGTCAGATCCATGAGATTGCAACGTGTCAGATCCATGAGATTGCAACGTGTCAGATCCATGAGATCGCATCGTGTCAGATCCATGAGATTGCAACGTGTCAGATCCATGAGATTGCAACGTGTCAGATCCATGAGATCGCAACGTGTCAGATCCATGAGATTTCAACGTGTCAGATCCACGAGATTTCAACGTGTCAGATCATGAGATTGCAGCAAGATGGCGGCTTGAGAGATGCTTGGGATGACGAAAGAACTCTCGTATAGTCTGAGCAATGTCAGCGCGCATCTCTCAAGCCACTTATCTCCAACAAAACTGATATTAGATCCAGGCACGTTGCCATAAAATATACTTATTTAAATAAAATAATAAAGTAGTTGATTAAAACATTATTTAATGAATATTTGTTATTAAGTCCTTATATTCCTAACTCGACCGCAGTACTGTGCCGGACTGCCACACATTCTACTTAGCAGCTCGGCACATTGGAAGTCAGTAGAATGTGGAGCAGCTCGGCACATTGGAAGTCAGTAGAATGTGGAGCAGCTCGGCACATTGGAAGTGAGTAGAATGTGGAGCAGCTCGGCACATTGGAAGTCAGTAGAATGTGCAGCAGCTCGGCACATTGGAAGTCAGTAGAATGTGCAGCAGCTCGGCACATTGGAAGTCAGTAGAATGTGCAGCAGCTCGGCACATTGGAAGTCAGTAGAATGTGGAGCAGCTCGGCACATTGGGGGTCAGTAGAATGTGGAGCAGCTCGGCACATTGGAAGTCAGTAGAATGTGGAGCAGCTCGGCACATTGGAAGTCAGTAGAATGTGGAGCAGCTCGGCACATTGGAAGTCAGTAGAATGTGGAGCAGCTCGGCACATTGGAAGTCAGTAGAATGTGGAGCAGCTCGGCACATTGGAAGTCAGTAGAATGTGCAGCAGCTCGGCACATTGGAAGTCAGTAGAATGTTTAGCAGCTCGGCACATTGGAAGTCAGTAGAATGTGCAGCAGCTCGGCACATTGGAAGTCAGTAGAATGTGCAGCAGCTCGGCACATTGGAAGTCAGTAGAATGTGGAGCAGCTCGGCACATTGGGGGTCAGTAGAATGTGGAGCAGCTCGGCACATTGGAAGTCAGTAGAATGTGGAGCAGCTCGGCACATTGGAAGTCAGTAGAATGTGGAGCAGCTCGGCACATTGGAAGTCAGTAGAATGTGGAGCAGCTCGGCACATTGGAAGTCAGTAGAATGTGGAGCAGCTCGGCACATTGGAAGTCAGTAGAATGTGGAGCAGCTCGGCACATTGGAAGTCAGTAGAATGTGGAGCAGCTCGGCACATTGGAAGTCAGTAGAATGTGGAGCAGCTCGGCACATTGGAAGTCAGTAGAATGTGTGGCAGCTCGGAACATTGGAAGTCAGTAGAATGTGGAGCAGCTCGGCACATTGGAAGTCAGTAGAATGTGGAGCAGCTCGGCACATTGGAAGTCAGTAGAATGTGGAGCAGCTCGGCACATTGTAAGTCAGTAGAATGTGGAGCAGCTCGGCACATTGGAAGTCAGTAGAATGTGGAGCAGCTCAGCACATTGGAAGTCAGTAGAATGTGGAGCAGCTCGGCACATTGGAAGTCAGTATAATGTGGAGCAGCTCGGCACATTGGAAGTCAGTAGAATGTGCAGCAGCTCGGCACATTGGAAGTCAGTAGAATGTGGAGCAGCTCGGCACATTGGAAGTCAGTAGAATGTGGAGCAGCTCGGCACATTGGAAGTCAGTAGAATGTGGAGCAGCTCGGCACACTTCAAGTAGGCATATTTCAGAACTCATCGTGCATAATATTCGTTCTAAAGCATTATATGGGATGCGGACGGAGGAAAGGACCCTTATGATGCAATTGATAGTTCCTAGTACTGTATAATCTGTTTTTTCTTGATTTTGTAAAACAAAAGCAGCAGTTAAAACCATGTAAAATCCATTAGCAAGTATACATATATTTTAAACGCCTTTATGTAAAAACTTGCATTTTCCATATTAAATTAAAAAATGTATTTTTGGCGATTATGGAGATTTAACCTTCTATGAAATTGTATAAAAAATGCTACAACCAATAGTATCTCAATTCTTTAAGAGATTCGATGAAAATATCTTAAAAGCTACTATCATACATGCATATCAACTGTTTGCAAATCGTTAGCATGTCAATAGTAAGTAGGTACCAAGTGTTGATAGAATCAAGTCGGAGACGTCATCGAGTGACCTCTGACCTTCGGCCTCCAAGATGTCCGCCGCGTTGTGTCACGTGGTGCTCCATCATCTGGGAAACCTCGGCGCGACGTGACTGCTCGCTGCTCGATCAATCAATGGGCGCTCTCACAAATCACCTCGTAGAGACGAAAACACTTTCGAAACACTTCGCAGTTGCACCTTCCACATGCATCGGATTAGACCATCTTTGCAGGCGATATTACGATATGTTAATCTCTCCATTTGATCGGCTTTTAGGTTTATTGAGCAAGCGTAGCGAGCGACTACATTCTACACTTTTGGACACTTTCTCTGTTTTTGTGTGTGTTTGTGTGTTTGTTTGGCCCGACGCCACAGGTCACATTTTTATCCAACAGAGCTGTAATTTTTCATACATACTAATATCATTCTACCTTTATCGTGTATAGATTTTGAGAGCTGCCCTCTGATTAGTTCAAAAATTAAAATATCTCCCGATTGGTCGAAAATGAAAATGTTCCGAAAATGTCAAATTTTGCATGAACATTAAGACTACCATATTCTCTTATTTAACAAGTTTTCAGACCAATCGGTACAGATCCTGTATACTTATTGTCATTTAAATAGAATGTCAGAAGGGATTTTATTGACATTTAATTCCAGTGCAACTTAAATCTGCTTTTCTTTATGGATCAGAGTGTATAGATCTAGCTTCTCAGTTTCAATGAATTAAGATTATTTTATTTTGATAGGGCGATGCAAAGATAGGACGCCAGGTCGGTCTCTTTTGGCGCTAGCGTCGAGGGAGGTCACTTTTAAATCAAAGGATTTCTTGCTACACAGACCATATTTTCACAAGAATTGAGAATAAAAATTACAAATTGATGTTGATATTTGGTTATTTACCGAAATAGTGGATAATTATTAGATCTTGTAGTGTAATAATGACCCAGAAAAAAACACTCCGTGTAAAAAAGGCAGCCAAGTCTCTTTACTTTAAAAAAATTCAACACCGAAAAGGAGTGATATCAAAAAAGGAGCCAAGTCAATGACATTTCCAAATATTTAATCGTATCTTTGAAATAAAAGTATAAACACCGAGAAATACTTTACAAAAGGACTTGGCGCATCGTTTTTTTAAAGACATCATTCTATCCTAAAAGTGGAAAGAAATTTACAAGTAGGTACATTTTCCTCTTTCTTTTAGAGCCAGAATCTATGAATCAAGCTACTTTTAGTAATAACTATTTTATAGTTTTGTCAATGGCGATAGAAGCATGATTTTATGCTGTAATATATAAGTAATATAAGGGTGAAAGAATTACATAACAATTGGAAGTGGTGAGAATGTAGGTTTCTTTGGAAAACTTCCATGGAGTCAGGAGTCAGGATCCTCATCAGTGTGTTGGGTCTAATGTCCGCCCGTCCGATCGGGTAGCTCAGTTGGTAGAGCTCTCGCCCGGCAAGTGAGAGGTCCCAAGTTCGTGCCCCGGTTCGGTCGGATATTTTTCACAACACACATCCCTTCATATCAATTGGAAGTGGGCTCATACATATTCTTGCAGTACTGTTAATATGGCGATATTAGACTGGTATCTTTTCATAATTTGATCTTGACTGAAGGAAATCATGAAACGTTGTCAAATAATTACTAACAAATGGAACACAATTATATATTTTTGAAGTGTCAAGTGTATAAAGTTAAATTTTTTAATAGAAATTCAATATGACTGTCTTCTTTGTGAAATGTATTTTTATAAAATGTGTATTAATAGAAATTGTTACATGATGAGAAGGTATACCGCATGAGACTTAATTATATTCACCACGAAACAATATTACGAAGATAACTATTGTGTATATTTATAGAAAGCATAGACAACAAGTTTCATAGCGTATATATTCATATAGAAAATATTTTACAGAAGGTATGTATAATATGTACCTAATTGAAAGATGTTTCCCTATTATTCTAAACATTCAAAATGACGGTTGTATATAAATGGCACATGCTTATGAATAGAAAAATGTCTTTAAAAAAACGATGCGCCAAGTCCTTTTGTAAAGTATTTCTCGGTGTTTATACTTTTATTTCAAAGATACGATTAAATATTTGGAAATGTCATTGACTTGGCTCCTTTTTTGATATCACTCCTTTTCGGTGTTGAATTTTTTTAAAGTAAAGAGACTTGGCTGCCTTTTTTACACGGAGTGTTTTTTTCTGGGATATCACTTCTTTTGTTAGTTTATTCATACAGCTTGTAGCACAGCTTGTGTCCGTGCAAGAACTTATTTCTTTAAAAAAATACGCCTATGCCGATTTGGATACTTTGAAAAGTTGCGTTTGGTATATAAGATTAAAAATAATTATCCAAGAAGAATAGCTTTAAGTTTCGTTACAATCGGTCCAGCCGTTTTCGATATATGACGTCACTTCCGGTTTTAGCAATGGCGCCGAAAAAAATGTCGTCTTGAATTCATAATTATTACTCCTACACATTTCCAAAATTTGGTTGCAATCGGTACAGCCGTTTTTGATATATGACGTCACTTCCGGTTTTAACAATGGCGGCCGAAAATAATGTCGTCTTGAATTCATAATTATTAGTACAACACATTTCCAAAATTTGGTTGCAATCGGTACAGCCATTTTCGATATATGACGTCACTTCCGGTTTTAACAATGGCGGCCGAAAATAATGTCGTCTTGAATTCATAATTATTAGTACAACACATTTCCAAAATTTGATTGCAATCGGTACAGCCATTTTCGATATTTGACGTCACTTCCGGTTTTAACAATGGCGGCCGAAAATAATGTCGTCTTGAATTCATAATTATTAGTCCAACACATTTCCAAACTTAGGTTGCAATCGGTACAACCGTTTACGATATATGACGTCACTTCCGGTTTTAAAAATGGCCCGCCGAGAACACTGCAACCTTGAATTTATAATTATTTACAAAGTACGTTTACTTATATCTATTTTAAAGTATAAAGTGGTGAATTTAGCGTCATTTAGCATATTTATGACGTCATTTCCGGTATAGGTCATAAAATGTGTGACGTCATTTCCGGTTTCGATATTTGAATCATCAAATATTACTGATTACATAAAGTTGACCGTCTAAATCGTTTAGCGCTGGTTTTGTTCTAATCTGTTTAGCCGTTTTTGAGACATGATGTCACTTCCGGTTTCAAAATGGCGGCTTCCGGTTGGTTTTATAACAAGTCAAATGAAATATCAAAAGTACAAACGTTACATAAATATCAAGACAATCGGATCAACAGTTGTTGCTGAAATGCAAATCGATGTATATTAAATTTCATGACGTCATTTCCGTTTATTTAAAATAATGTTCAGTCTTTTGATATTGATAATCCATATAGATGACCGTCTGAAACGATTGGCGCAAATTTCGTTCCGATCGGTCCAACCGTTGACGAGATATGACGTCACTTCCGGTTTCAAAATGGCGGCACAAAAAATTCATGGGGTCAAGGTTAAATCAGACGCCAAAAGTGCACACGTGGTAAAAATGTGAGATCAATCGGTTCAGCCGTTTAGGCTGTGGCCTGTTTACCGGATTTTAGCTCCAGCCTACTACTATGATTACTGATTATGAAAACCGCCCTAAAACACTGTTTTCACGGCCCTCTAGCGCGCAAAGGGCGTAACCTATTGTTCCCAAATTTGGTATATGTTGTAGGGTGGGCCATAGCTCGAAATTAAGATATTTCGCAACAATGTGAGATTTCTCAATTTTAAGATCCAGTAGGCCGAAAATGCCACTTTGATGCTTACAGTAAAAGTGGGTTTGCTCCAGCCTTTATATGAGAGTGTGCGCGCGCCGTACGACTTGGCTGGCGTGGAGCGA